>JAHHFK020002873.1:0-226689 GCA_024533555.2 Aedes koreicus
AGAGATTTTTGAGGAGATCTGCATATTGTGACCTGTTTTAAGGGTCTTTCTAAGGGACCTCCCTTAGCTCAGCCGGTACAGCTACAAAGCAACACCATGCTGAAGGTGGCTGGGTTTGATTTCCGGTCTGGTCTAGGCATTTTTTTTAAGGAAAATTTCTTGACTCCCTGGGCATAGGGTATGATTGTAATCAATTAATAACTGTGGAAGTGCATTTAGAACATTAAGTAGAGAGCAAGAAATAAGCAAATTGTGAAAGCAATAAGCTTGAAATATTAAAAAAGAAGAAGAAGACATTTTAAAAGTGATTTTTCCTGCAACCCATTTCAGAATGTCTGGATAATCTCGCCCGTTCCGACGTTACTTTCACGTGCAATGACCGTTACCAACCACCGGCCCACCATAACCGGGGTACAATCGCTTCTCACCGGGAAGCAGGTGCTTTTTCTTCTATGCACACTCGATCACTCGCGCTACCGAACAGGTTATCGAAACAATAGAAAACGTGCTATACGCGATACAAAAATATGGTGCAACAAAGCATCGACACAACCGTTCACGGTCGATGCTCGAAACAGACTCTTTTTTCTAGTAAACTTTCAATTTGTAAAACTAATTACTATTTACTACTGGAACAAATAACTGCATAAAGTATGTTGAACGTGCTAAAGAGCAATCTACTATAATCTACCTAAAATTACTACTGAAGGATTTGGTGAGTCTCTAGAAGCCTTTATGCTTCTGTTGATTTTCAAGCTCATCGGTTTTGGTGCTATATCCAAAGATTTCATCATCTTCATCCGCTCAACCAATCGCAATGTGTTGTGATATAGTGGGCGAAATGGTATAATTTGAGAAAACTCAATGCAGACGTCTTCCAAATTTTGACAGATCGACTTCTGAGGCAATCGGTGGTTAACCACATAGTACCTCTTAGCAATATGTTGAGAGGCGGACCGGAAGGATTTGAAGAGCTACCTCTCTCGCATATCAAACCTGTCTGCGTATTGTACACTGGTACCTTGTGGGCTGAACTGGCTGGCTTGACGTGCCGCAAGGGCTCAGTAGGGATTCTTTGTCAAGACCCGAAGCTAAGAGTCAGTTCCATTGTGGTTATATCACATAAATAAGTTTTTCCACAGTATTTATCTACACATTTTAGCATGAAGCAACATGACAAACAATAAAGGCTAAATTGGTTTTTCAGCATTTCAGCATGGAGACGCTGGTTGGCGTAGCCTGGGCAATGTTGTCAATTTGACAATAGCGAAGTGAGTGACTGCGACTGAAGATCGTGTACAAGCAGGGTATATATTCCATTCTCATTTAACTAATAATTTCAGCACGCTTTGGGATCATCCTTGCATTTCAAATTACTTTTGCATTTAGGAGCATGGAGCAGCATGACAATGTAATGCTTGTAATGCTCAATTTGTTTTTCTGCATTTCAGCATAACAGTGAAACAGTTTTAAAATTCTATTTCTGAACTTCAACTACTTAAATACATATATTATATTCTATTACGTAAATTATATACATATATATACAAAAACAAAGGGTAAGGGAGAATACAGGGTGCAAAGCGAAGTGTAGACTGGATGAGGTATTCGTGGTTATCTGGACCGAGTCATGGGTGAAAATTATGCCTTCCTTGATGGAAATCATCAGATCGAGATCAGCGAAGGTCTAATTAAATTGCGACAGTCTACAGTGAGTTTGCTAACCCTATTTCTAACAAACCACCAGACGGAAATCCTAATGTGTATTTCTTACTGTTCATTTCCTGTAATAAGAGCGTTTCGTTCGAAGGAGACTCTCTATCCTTTCCGTGGGTTTCGTGTTAGTGCTTCTGCGTACTGGTCCATGCACATCGCTTTTGGCCCTTCATACAACGGTATACTGAGGATTACATGTATGTACAGTTTGATCTTGCCTTTAGGAGGAACTGTACCCCATGGCAAGTCCTGCACTGGAGGTGGCTTCTTATCACATCAAGATTAACTACAGCATGTCATACGCAAACAGACAAAATTACGCAATATTGTTTTTCAATTTTCCCTACGCAGGGAGAAAATACGTGATAGCTCACGAAAACACGACCGTTTGCAGGCAGAGCTTGCTACGATTTTTCATCTGCATATTGTGAGGTTGAGTGGGACATAACATATTGCTTCTATTATTTTTAGACGAGCTACGTCGTTCGAACTGTCGAACTACAAGTGCTTTTAATTTGTATTGAAGGATATGCTTTCAAATCAAAATGGAGCTTTGAAGGTGGAAGTTTGTTCACTGGAGAAAGATATGAAAAGATTGCCATCGATAGTTCCGTTAGAATACGGCAGTCTGAAAATCAGGCAAAGTCGAATTTTACCAAGCTATTCCATGCTAGATAGGCGCAAAAACCCCCTTTCGCTTATTCTGCATGGGATAGCTGAAAAGACTTCTTGATTTGACTAGGATATCGCAATTTGTGCACGCGAAAATGTTGAATTTCGAAGAAGGAGTTTGGTTGTATTTGCTAACGAGCCCAAGGCTGAAGAATAACTTCATTTTTGGGTTTCAATGGTAGCTATTATTTCATCTGTTCGGATGAAGTGATTGAGGCGCCAAACACATTGTTTTCAGAACATAAAAACAAAATGTTCAAAAGCAGGGAAAATGACACTTTGTCTTTATGACCTAAACACCGTTTCGAGCAGACATTTGTGCCTCCTAAGAATCCGAACTCGCTTCGCCACCCTACTGTGTGAGGTGATTTTAGCGGGAAAGTTTTCGCATTCAGTCGGAAAATGCAAAGCTATTTACCCTCACCTAATCTCGGTTTTATTGAAGTTGAAAGACTTGTACCATGGCTCTGTTTTCGGGTTTAACGGATTTTGTCAGACGAGTAGACGGGAAGAGTCTATTACATGGCGTAATCGGAAACTCGATCGCGCGTTTTATTGTCGTTTGTAGTCCTACTCAGTTTGTTTATGGGATTAGGTGCAAATGTTAGTCGAACGTGTGCGAATTTGTTGTAATAAAATTTTGAGCTGACAACAATTTTGCACATGCCAAGAATTTAATAATTTTCGTGGGCCGCAGCCTAAAAGTAATCGCATAAACGTAATTGCTCTATTTGTTGTCTTTTCAAGGATGGGTTAGTTTAACGACTTAGAGTTTTAGATTCATTCCACTTTACAGACGTATGAGGTAGAGCGTTCGAAAAAATATGTCTTCAACCACACTTTTCTGTTTTCATTCTATTGAAATCGAAAAATGCGGCAATTTCAACAATAAATGTCAACAATAAATGTCATTAAAGTTCGAAACACACATTGAGAATGGAAAGTTAAATACACTTCAGATTGACTTCTCTACATCGAAATTGGATCCACATTTGCTTTTGAAGATAGAACTTGAATCCTGATCCGGTTTTCGGATAGATTGCTCACATTTCTTGTTGGGTCGGGTTGCCTTTCAGTTGGACATCGGTTCAAGTCAAAATCAATTCCTTGATAAGGCAGGAAGAGAGAGCAGAGCTACTGCCTAATCAAGTGCTATTATTTGCTTTGTTGGACAAATAACGACCCTTCCCTCGGCCTGATTTGGAAGCAACAGGTTGCTTGTAAAGCACACGCTGATAAATCTGAGTTTGTATGGAGTAGCTGGGTTTATAATATAATAGATGTATTACCCATGCTTTGTAGGTTTATTTGATTTAAATGTTTCAAAAAAAAATTCGTGGACATTCCCGTAATAAATATATACCAAAACAATTTTAATGAAAAACCTTCAAGAATGATGGTTTTCATAATTTAATAAAATTAACTATTGACCGTCTTAATGGCAACTAAAATAGGATGATCCAGAAGCTTTTTGTTTTTTTTTTCAATTAAATATTGTTTCTCATATTCATTACCCGTAATATCCGGAATCACCCTTTGAAGGATCGACTATGTTTTAAAAAATCACAGAAATCCCATGCAATTTAGTTCAGAAAGATGAGCAAGCGAATAAATTGATAAAGCTTCCTACCTTTCCCAGGGCCCAAGTTCACATGCGGAGTAGCAGTCCAGCCTTAATATCATTATTATTGCCACACCATCATCATCTTATGTCGCATCCCTAAGCTTCTTAGCTTTTAGTCTGACATTCACGCAAGATGGCACGTCTACATTGCACAGTGGTATAAACCATGAAAAACGTAGTCGTTGGATATTTGAGTGGGAAAACTAGATTTTCATGTCTTAGACCGCTGTTCATTGGGTGGAAAATAATTCATTCATATGCCGAGCAGGGAGTCTCCATATGGGATACTGACCACCGCCCCTTTGTCTACGGAAATGAGTAATGGCTATTTGACTTTGCTGTATGGTGCTGACCTTTCTGTAGTGTAGGTGTCGCACCTTTCAGCCAATCTTTTGAGAACCTACATATTTGACGCATCTATTACGGACAACATTGTGGATCGTGACTAATGGTCATTTGGGTCAGTGGAAATTTTTTCAACAACTATGCTTTGACCATTTATCATCACATCGTTATTTTGTACACAATTTGGACTATGATATAACTACACATATACGAGGGTTATTTCGTCGGATAAACTATTTTACTTGGGGAGGCTACTGACGAGGCTACTGACAGAGTGAATTAGAGTATTATCCAGGACGTAAGATTTTAGAAACAGAAGCGTATTATTTCTAATCCAATAGCCCAAACATTCCTTACATCAAAATCATTGAACTGCGGCATGCATCATTCTAAATAGCCGCTTTAGTCCTTTTCTGGATTATTTGAAACACGTGGCCTGTCTCCTGTTGTCACGTTGGCATGTTTAGATTTGTTGATACAGTAAACCACCCTTGAGAGATTGTGAACATAGTGGAAAAGCAACAGATTTATCGATACACCATCCATCTATAGAAGGCAATCAATGCTTCCCTTGTGGGTATGTATCGAGGTAAGGTCGAAAATTGAATGTGTGTATATTGATTGGCACTCTTGTGGGATCAAACTCTGTTGTCACTCGAATACACTTTCACGCGTGTTACCATATCACGGATAAAATTTTACTCTTTTGATTCGATTTTGTATTTTGTAGCTTTGCTCGTTTCCTATATGTTGTAACCGTTCTATTTGATGTAGGCATGGGTTCAGTTGGTATGTGAGTACAAAGAAATTTTATGCTTGCATATTTCGCTCATGGATTTGTTTGTTGTTGATGTAGAGGATTAATAGGATTGGCCAGAATAGGATCATTGAAATTGAGACATAAGATTGAAGTAGATGGATATTTCTGGTTAATGCTTTTAGGGTACATTTACAGTTTAATTTTATCGCCTTATGCTTTTGTTTGATTATATTGAGATTGATCGAAAAAGTATTGCAAGTGCTACGCACTTCTGGAAGTCCTAATTTTGTGGACTGTACACCTTGTCAAATATATTCTTTTACAAATTGAAGATATATTTATCCCTTATTGGCAATTCAAATTTTATTATTGATTGCATTGATTGAAAGGAAATGTCACCCATATATATAACAGCATATGTTATGGAATAACTCCCCATTTAACCCCTTTTGAGCAGCTTCAACGGTTTGTTAAACCCATTGCAGACGACACGCACGACTTTCATCGGCATCTCCTCCGATTTTGATACATAAAGAAAGCCAAAACATTAATACACGGAGAAAGTGAATCAAGCAAACAAAAAACGTATGTGTCTGCGATATTGTATAAGATTTTAAAGATGAGCGTTTAATTTTGTCCCGAAGCGCAAGTAAACAAAACAATTGTTGATGCAAAGAACGAATCCGGTTGATGTTCAAACACACGCCGAGTTCAAATTGTGAAGAATCCTAGATTTTTTCGACACCTTAGGGATGATATATGGGGTGAAACATACTGTATGAAGCGATTTTGTGGATTCATCGCCCCAAATCTTCTGTACCCCACTGACGGAAAATTAAGAAAAATCCATTGAAGGCGATTTGTCGATCATAAATATCGCCTTCGTTATCTTTCCAAGGATGGGTTTTCAACGACTTAGAATTTTAGGTTCATTCCACTTCACAGCCGTACACTATGGTACGCATGGACAAATTTCGCGATAATAATTGATAACTCGAAAACCATTAACTTTAGACAGATGATTTCTACAGACGATTTAATTTAAAAATTAAGATCTATATTTTGGTTTGGGTCGTGAGTAGGGTGGTCCTTTTATGCTCATAATAAAAATTTCAACTTTTTATTCTTATGATTTAGAGGATTTTTTACTTCTACATAATTTAAGATATTTTAATTTAATGAAACTTTTCACAAAAAATTTTACTTATATCTCATCTACGTATCGTTTTATAACAGTTTTACTAACTTTCCTTAGAGTGGAACTTAAAGAAAACAGGTTTTTTGCTGTAACTTTTTTATTTCAATTTGACTTTGAAAACTGAGCCAAAATGACTTTTAAGGAATTAAATGACGTACATTTTGAAGATACAAGATAATTGCTAGTTATTATAGAAAAAAAAGTTGTAGGGGTTGAAGTATAAAAAAAATACGTTTTGCAAGATATCTTACACCCTTATTTGCAAATATTTGTAAACACAGAGTACGTGAACTGAAAGTACAAACTTCTATCTACAAGATCTATGCCAAATCGTTTGTCCTCTTTTGTCCCCTTTAGGAGAAAACGGGTTTTAAAATTGGCAGTTTTGCATTTTTCTGCATAATTTCGATCTGCAGCATCAACAATTATCATCAAAGAGCGTAACAATGCGAGTTTTTCTATGAAAATGTTTATATTGTTATATTAATCCATTTCCGTTTATTTATTAACATTTAAATCACAGACAAACAGTAGTGACTGGCGATACACACCATGTCATTTCATACGCATCAGAAAGTGAGACATAACATGATTGAGACATCTCCCTCTACATCATATTCACATTTGTTTACTTACATTTATTTATTTACATTAATATATTTATCTTGATATATTTACATTCAACTATTTGCATGTGTTTATTTACATATGTTAATATGCTAATGTAAATAAAAAAATGTTAATATGCTTATGTAAATATGCTTATGTTAAAAAAATAAATGTAAATGTATTTTGGTAAATATATAAATGTAACTAGAAGAATGTACATATAATGATGTGAATAAATGTAAGCAATCAAATACAAATATGTTAACACAGACAAACATACAAAACACTTGCAGTTACGTCATCGATTACGCATCGTTGTTTGACGTTAACACACTACTGCCACCTGTTCAGCTTAATCATCCATTACAGTGTGCTCAACAGATGGCGTTAGTTTTTTTTAAATGACGATGATTTGGTGTGCAAAATGTTCGATGAATTATGTCTGTTTGTCTGTGGTATAAATGTTAATAAATAAACGGAGATGGGTTAATATAAAAATATAAACATTTTTATGAAAAACTCGCGTTGTTACGCTCTTTGATTATAATTGTTGATGCTGCTGATTGAAAATTATGCAGGAAAAATGCAAAACAACCAATTTTAAAACGAGTTTTTTTTTCCTAAAGGGGAAGACAAACGATTTGGCATAGATCTTGTAGATAGAAGTTTGTACTTTCAGTTCACGTACTCTGTGTTTGCAAATATTTGCAAATAAGGGAGTAAGATATCTTGAAAAAACGTATTTTTTTACACTTGAACCCCTACAACTTTTTTTTCTATAATAACTAGCAATTGTCTTGTATCTTCAAAATGTGCGTCATTTCATACCCTAAAGTCAAAGCTGCAAAGTTTTCAAATTCTAATTAAAATAAAAAAAGTACTGCAAAAAACCTGTTTTTTTAAGTCCCTCCCTAAGGAAAGTAAGAAAAACTATTATAAAACGATACGTAGATGAGATAGAAGTAAAATTTTTTGATCAAAGTTTCATTAAATTAAAATATCTACAATTATGTAGAGGCAAAAAGTCCTCTAAATCATAAGAATAAAAAGTTGAAACTATTGTTATGAACATAAAAGGACCACCCTAGTCACCACCCAAACCAAAAGATAGATATTATTTTTAATTAAATCTTCCGTAGACATCATCTATCTAAAGTTAATGGTTTCCGAGCTATAGATTTTTGTTGCGGAATTTGTCCAATCGTACCATAGTGCCGTATGAAGTTGAATGTTTCAAAAAAATATGTCTTTTGCCACACTTTTCTGTTTTCATTCTATTGAAATTGCAATAAAGCGCCCACCGTTGCATGCTAGTCCGCACTCTCATTGTCCGGTATCGAACTATGAGATGGGACCCACACAAAGGTGAAACAAGGCAGTGATATTTAAAGCACTCAGAGGCCCTTGTATTTTCATTGGAAAATATGACGAGTGCTTTACCGGCCTTCGGTTTTCACTATCCGTGAAAATGATGTATTGATCCGGTGTTAGTGAGGTTTATTGCAGCTATTTCAGCGACATATACGGAAAAAAGAACTTGAAATTTTCGAGTGGCACTATGAATTTCGTTCAATATACCAAAGCCTCTATAAATGATCCGTGAGTGAATAACGATTTAGTAAAATCATATTATCTAAACTTTGCAGCAAATATCAGCGAACGATGATAAATCTTGCTTCATGGATAAATAGAAATAAATCGAATTGCCGAAGTTGGATAAGCGATTGTGAATATTCGGCGAAGAGCTGACATCCTGTATTATCTACAAGTGGTACATAGTGTGTAAAAAACAGTATATCCACCCCAGACATTTTACACTAGTTTTCGGTATTTTTAACTGGAAATTATTCAAGTGTTAAATCAATCAAAACGACGTTGGAATAGTATTAAGTGTTGATAATATTTGATAAAATGAGAGGTCATACGTGTTAAATTTCGATAAGGTAGATTTGGGTATCTGACAAACATGAAAATCACTAGGGTCAAACATTACGCAAATAACAATTGCTCACAGTTTTCGATTACCATGGGGTTCATAAAACTTCACATTCAGGAGAGACAACATGCAGCCAGCACATCGAGGCTCAGTGGATGAATCGAGTGCTTGCATCCTAACGCAATCCAAAGACACCGATACTGAACACGTTCCAGTTTGATAATGCGTGACCGAGTGGTAAAGCATCTGAAGCTATTAATAATGAAAGCTCAAAAAAGATTTCTACACTAAACTGATTACCAAAAAAAAACAAACAACAATGTCCACGAAGTCTATTTTTTGTATGAGCGGCAAACAAACTGTGCAAAATTGAATGATCCATGAGTTATCCTATTGATAACTGATATATTAGCATGCAATTTTTCGTGGGGTTTCCCTTTCTTTTTCAACACTGTTAGGCTATAACACTTTCAAAAAGTGAGGTGTTAACTTGCAATGAGGTTAATTCGATGTTTGGCGGGCACAAATTTCAAATACTTACTATTGGGCTTCATGAAATTATCACTATTTTTGGACATCGGCTGGTTTGCAATCAAATTTTTTTTTTTTTTTGTGAGATATGGAACACTGAATTAAAATTTATTTCATATAATTTATGCAGATTCTTAAAAAAATCTATTTATGATATGAATGACGGTTGCAGGCTGTAAAGCTATGTCCATTTAGAATCCGGAACAATAAAATCATCTGTATCTCGGCAACGGATTGACGTACAAATAAGTTTAATACATCAAAACAAAACGATATTCACTATACTTTAAGGAAAAAATATCAATACAAATAATTTCTCTTCGTTTCTAATGAAAATTCGCACTTTCTTCTTTATTCCTCCCATCAAACGCTGCACACCTTCGGAGTCAACTTCCTTGGCACATTTGTTCCACATTTTGGTCATCTGAGTCGCGTCCCGAACCGTTCTTCCACTTTTCTTAAGCTTCCGCTTCATTATTGCCCAAAATCTCTCGATGGGCCGGAGCTGCGGGCAGTTGGGTGGATTTATGTTTTTATCGATGAAATATACGTTATTATTGCGGTACCACTGGATGACTTCCCGGCTGTAGTGGCAACTCGCCAAATCTGGCCAAAACTTCACGGGACCTTTATGGGTTTTAATGAAAGGTAGTACGCGGGTTTTGAGGCATTCTTCCTTGTACAGCTTCGAATCCATCGTCTTATTCGTCACGAACACTTTGGTCTTTGCTCCGCAGCTGCATATCCCTTGCCAAATTATCAGTTTTTTTTGGCAAATTTGTCCATAAAAGCAAACTTAAACTTCGCAGGAACATCTCCTCGTGCCGTCGCCATGCAGAATTTTTGGCCAGGAAGTTGTCCGAAACCCATTTTGACGTAGGTTTCATCGTCGTTGAGCAGGCATCCTTGGCACTTGGTGACGAAACTTTGCTTCAACGTTTTTGCGATTTTTAATTTATAAGTTTTATCAACATAGAATTTTGGTCACATAGGGTCTAAACATTGGTTATATTGTTGTCAAATTTTGAAAAATGGATATGGAAAGAGGGGGGGGAGGGGGTTTTGGGGGAGAAAATTTGCCGGTTTTTTGGGGGGGGGGGGGGGGGGGGGGGGGGGAAAGGGGGTTTTTGGAAAGGAAAAACGGAGGATAGAGAAAATAGAAATAAAAGAGGAGGCAGATTCCCGGGGCGGGGGGGTTTAAACCCGGGGGGTGGGGGAATAAAGGTTGGGAAGGAAAAAAGGATTTAAAGAACGGACATAATAATAACGAGGGAAGCAGGGGTTTTCCAAATTGTTCCAGTCGTTCTAAATCAAATTACTGTTTATGAAAAAGAATTCACTGTATTTCGAATGGTGAATAGTATACAGTGAGGTGGAATACAGTGATAAAATTTCAATATCAGAATCTCAAAGGGCGATCACGAAATTATTGAAACACTTACAACCTTTTTCCCACTGTACAGAAACTAGCCATATTTTGCACAGTTCCATTTTGAATTGTTTCGTTTGATGGGAATTGCGTAGTTGTGTGGCATATTCCGGCCAAGATGAAAGTGAGTCAAGTGGAGACGCGTAAAAAAGATTGGAAAGTCCGGAGCTGTCCCTTCGTGCTTTGGGTAAAAAATACTGCAAATCCGCAATTCAACCGTCTCAAGAGTACTAAAAAGGTTCAACAACCGGTTGGCTTTGAATCACAAGTGCAGAGCAGGAAGGAAACCGGTAGCAGCATGTCCAGCATGTCCAGAAACTGAAGCCGAGAGCTGGATTACATGCACACAAGGTTCAAAACTTCCCAAACCGCGTAACATTCGTCAAAGCTGACCTCCAACTCGAGCCAGGACAGAAGTTTTACACCGAAAAAAAAAATTCAAAGTTGATGATCATTTCAAAAAGAAGAAAATGTGGAAATTCGCATCGAAATACCTCACTTGGCAGGCTATCTGGACCGGTGGAGAGCAAAGTGAAATTTCCGTCACAACAGGCATGGTAAAATTTACAAGACTGAATGCCTCCAAAAGTGTATTTTGTCTTTTTTTTTGAATGGTATGAGACTAAATCGGTGAATTTTGTCCCCAAGGAAATGTATCCATCGAACTGCCCTGAATTACGTCCAATCGAAACGTATTGGGCCATGATGAAAGCATGAAAATGAAATCAATGGAAATTGGGGGAAACAATAGTCGTTTCTTGAATTTAAAATGAATGTTTAACACTTATGAGGCATATCATGCGAATTTTGAACGCAAGAGATGAGCGCAGAACCTTGAATCCTGGTGAGTGTGGCTTTTTAGTGGAATGCTTGTAACTATAAAATGAGAAGAAAGATTAGTAATTTCCATTCCAACTACCTCTGTTGCTTATCTTGACAGATACGGGTATTTCGTCTACAATGTGCAGTCTTCTTCAGTGTCGTGAACTAATACTCGACTGTAAGAAAACCTTCGCCACCGGCGGACAGAAGCCTTGTTTTTCAATAAATATTGATATTTTTTCCTTTAGAAAACTAAAATAATAAATAATGTAGGCATGCCTCTCGGTGCAGCGTTATTTCATAGCAAACTGTGGGTTGATAAAAAAGATTAATTCCCTTACGTGGTCTATCGTGATCATTTTCCAATAACCGCCTATCTCCCATATGCCCATGTGATTTCAATGGTGGTTCCAGTAGAATAAATAAATACTATAAACATTCGGTAGCAATGATGCTCGATAGTTCTGGTGATACCCTAATCACATGTTTGTATATTAAAATTCCTTTTTTTTCCTTTTGAATCCTGCGAAAGTTGTTATGTTTTTTAAATGCACACACAATTTTCAAACTATTTATAATAATAATTTAATACATAAACGAAGAGTTGATTTATTGAGCTTTAACACATTGAAGCAAGTTGCAAATCTTATAAGTTTTGTTTATTTTAGTGAAGTTCATGAATCATAAATCGTAATCATCGTAAAGATAGATAATTGATATCGTTTTCGAAATGGCCATCCCTACGACTAGAAACGTACTATTTAAAGAAAACGAACATAGCTATAGAATTAGAAATTTTCAAAAGCATCATGCATCTTGTCTGTCTGTTGCCTAATTAGAGCATGACTCGGCTCACACAGAACAGTAGCACGCATTTAATCATCCGTTCCAATTACCATCCTACGCATATGTTTCTTTGACCTTCGTAGAAAGCAGCATCCGCATCATGTGTCAAGAGTTGGGTGATACATTAATATCCGTCGTAAACTTTTGCTCCGCCATACTCACACCTTGATCGGTAATAGTACTGAACGGGGGATAGCTTGGGCCGGCAAGAGGGGGGGGGGTGGCTGGGAGGCGAAGGAAAGAATTAAGGTGAAGAAATTAAGGTTATAATAAAAAGGGGGGGGGGGGGGGAAATAAGAATAAGGGTATTTTATATTAAGTTAGTATTGTTTTTTTTTTATGTTATGTGTTGTTTAAGGTGACTCTAATATCTCAGATGGTCTATTTTCTTCAGTTGGTAGGGAAGACGGATGGAGTAGCGGGGTATCAAATGAGATTTAGCAGTGGAGCGAAAGAGTAAGGAATATTCATCAGTGTATTACGGACATAATGACAGTTGTTGATTGCATTTTTGCATAGGAGTGAAGAGTTATATATTAATGTAAACGGTATGGGCTAAACGTTTTCTAATCTAATCTAATCTAATTTAACACAAATGCAGCCAGTACGAGAAAGCATCCTGGAAATAATTGGGTTAGATGACGCCCAATTATTTTTGTTTGTCAATATTGATGCTTGTAGTGTATCAAAGATATACTGCATTGCATTGACCGCAAAAGATGATTCTGTAAAATGAGTTGGATTCAAATGAATAGATTTGAATCACAACGCATTTTGTGAATCTACAGGGGAAAATAATAAAATAATATTAAAATAAATCATAAAAATCCGAGTTATGATAAAATGGTATTGATAATAATAAAAATTTTAAATAAATAAACAGCTTCATATGGAATAGTATATAAAATTTACCTAAGGGACATTATAGCGTAAAATGATAATCACAATTACACATGCCTGCCGATTGTTGTCCTACTGCTATTGTAAAAAGAATTGCGTATCCATTATGAACCTAAATGTTTGGATAATGTATCGCAGACACGAGAAACCCCAAAAAGGTTTTTTTTTTAAAACGCAACTTGAGAATTTCTTGGATGATCTGAAAGTAAACGCAGCCAGTACGACAATGGATCCTGGAAACAACTGGGCTAGATGACGTCCAATTATCTTTCTGTCAATATTGACGCTTGCAGTACATCAAAGACACAATACAAGCGTCAGAAGGCAAGGCCAACTGCGTTGCATCAACTGCAAAGAAGATGTCGTAAAACGAGCTGAATTCAAACGAATAGACCTGAACCACAACGCATCCCACGAATCTGCAGGGAGGGAGGATGCGTGGACACACCGCTTCACACGCTCCGTATCATGTCAAGTCGAATATAATAGAAACTTTACACATTTGTATGAGCCCAGTTAGCTGACATTGAAAATAACAGAATTTCGAACAATAAATAGTATATAATGGTACGATCTCATTTGTACAGTAAAAGTATTACTCTATCGTGGTATCCCCTACGAATCCGTTTTTACAAGTGATATGTTACTTCAAATACGAATAAAATACGTTAATATTATTATGCAATGCTGAAAATTATAAAAATAAAAATTATTGCTAAAATGAAACTCTATTACTTGTCAGGTTGCTTCTACCTGCTTTCACATGGTTTTTGTAAGCAACCATCATTCTACTGGGCACGCTGAGCTAATTAGTTCAACGCAAATGGAAAATATGGATGGAAATAATGGAGGCGTTAATGTAATTGATTGATAGTTATTTATTGATAATAAAAGTAATATATTGAGAGGAGCAATGGTAGAATATACAATACAAATCAAATAGATTATAATCAGACAAAATAGTTCACTACTACCTAATATCATGCTCGCCACATGGTGGTAAGTATTGGCATAACCTAGGTAGGTTTCCTCAAAGAATTTCTCACTTGACCCAATAGTCAACGTCCAACTTTTCCTGCGCACAACATAAAGGGATTGACGTTGACAAGTTATGCCGGTTTCTTATTACACGACACCGTGCACTGGTCGGGGCGTTTTTGTGTGCTGGGTGGAAAAGTCACCTAGTCTAACTGATTATTTCGTTCCAACCCAAAAAAGGCACGTCCCGGACACAGCACGGTTTAAAAATAACACTTCTTTATGCTTGTAAAGCCACCTGCAAACATTAGAGAGCAGGAGCAAGGTGTCTCTCACAAACAAATAAGAAACCCGGTTGGCGTAAGGAGTCTCCCTGCTAAGAGACACTTGTCATCACCACTGTCACCAAAGCAGTTTAACCAAAAAGGAAACATTTTTTTTGCGAAAAGGGAAACGAACATATTCACACAATTTTTTGAATAAAGCAAGATGATTGAGCGTAAAGCAATACTGCTAGGCCATCAAAGCTTTTTGCAAAATGGAATATATTTTTAAATATGTCGCAGAGCGAGGAAAAAAAACCAATACGTATCTATGGCAACGATGGAAAAATTAACTTGAAGTGATGGGCAAGAAAATTTAATATAATGTTAAACATTTAGTGAACGTTTACTTATCCTGATAACGATTCGTTGTTCTTCATCCCCCATTCGGAATTGGCTTGCGGCTAAACGTTTTGTTTACAAACATTAACACGTGCACGTTTCCCCCGAAATATTGGTAAAGAAACTTTGCAGCCTGACGCTTCATATCCCATGGCATAGAACACAGGCTTGAGACCACTGAGATATTAGAGTCCCCTTGGTTACGATTACGTTCCAAAGAAAAAGAAGATAATACTAACAAGCTTTAAATATCCGGTATGGTATACACGTGAAATAAAAAATCTCTAAAACAGGACACAAACAGCTCACAAAGCATACAAAAAAAAAATCAAAAGTTTACCAAATTTTGAAAAAAAAACTTTACCAAATTTAGATAAATACATAAATATTTGAAAAGCATGCAGAGATATCATCAGCATATGAAAGGTACAATACAAGGTAAAAAAAAATGTATAAAGTCCTATCCAAAGGCGTTCTTTAACTTCATGAAGGAAACAATGAAAACGTGTAACTTTCCATCACGCATGCAGTTTGAAGAGTTTGATGGTTCTGCTAGCGGAGATATTTGTAATCAGTTTGCACGCTTTTTCAAAATATCTACAAGAAATCCAACGTATTCTTGACATTGTAATTTTGTTTCGGGAGGGAAATGGGTTTTTGGAAAAGTTTTAAAAAATTTTTTGGGGTAAAAAACATTTGTGTTGTGTTTGGGTGGTTGTGGGGCCGGGGGGTACAGTAACTTGGGCTGGGGTTGCGGGTGGTGCGGTGTTGCTTTTTTTTTGTTTGTGTTTGTTCAAATAATTTGAGGGTGTGTTGGTGTCAGTTAGGTTATTAGGGGCGAAACGTTAAGCTTGGAACCGAGCTAGGGACCGGTGTGCTAGTATTTCCTGAGCCAAAAAATATATTCATTCTCTTCGTGACTATCCAGTCGCTGCTAAAAGGTCTTGATGCTGGAAAAGGACCTTGTCCTGATGGAATGCCTCCAGTACTATTGAAAGAACTAGCAACTTCTTTTGTAAAACCCCTGTTGTGGATCTCTGATTTATCACTTAAATCAGGAGATTTTCCACTATTCTGTAAAAAATCATTTTTAATACCAGTATTTAAATCTGGCAAACGATCAGACATTAAAAATTATAGAGAAATTGCAATCATTTCAAGTATTCCTAAAATGTTTGAAGCGATTGTTATTCAATGATGATTCAACCAGGTAAAAAATCGGATTTCAAATAATCAACATGGTTTTTTCAAAGGCAGATCAACATCTACTAATCTATTGGAATTTGTAGAATTTTCTTTAGGTGCAATGGATAGAGGAAATTTTGTGGAAAATTTATATACTGACTTCAGCAAAGCATTTGATAGAGTTGACATTCCATTGCTACTTTTCAAACTTAAGCGTGTGGGTTTAACCAGGACACTATTAATATGGATCGAATCTTATTTGACAGATAGAACACAGGTGGTACGTTTCTAAGGAAAGATCTCTAGAGCAGTTAATGTCACCTCAGGTTCTCTTTTATTTATTCTTTTTGTTGATGATGTTAATCTTGTTATTATCTATGCTGATGATATGAAACTGTACATGGAAATCTGTAGTAGATTAGATTTGCAACATTTTCAGAGCAAAATTGATGTTTTCTACGAATGGTGTGTTAAAGTTCTGCTTGATATTAATATTAAAAAGTGTAACATCATATTATATTCGAGAAAACTTACTCATCATGATTTTACGTGTACTCTAGAAAATCAGTTAATTGAAAGATGCATAAAAATTAGAGACTTAGGAGTGATTCTTGATTCTAAATTGACCTTTGTCAATTACAATTGTCAATGCAACAATTCTCAAAGCAAATAATATGTTAGGATTCATCAAAATGTTCAGTTATCATTTAAAGGATCCATATACTATCAAAACACTTTTTGTAGCGTGCGTAAGAATATTGCTCTGTTGTTTGGGCTCCATACCAAGAAACATACATAAAATATCTAGGAGTTTGTATTACATCAACATTAGATAGAAAATCTACAAACAGGTTAAGATGTAGAAATACATTTGAGACAAGTAGAACATTGGTTAATTTTTGTAAACAATTCAAACCTTCTTGGCCATTAGGTTGTTCTGGAACTTTCCTGTTCTGGAACTTCTAGCAGTAGCGGCACAATATAAAAACGGCACCGCAGCGGCGCAGTCATTCAGTCATTATATCAATTCTAAGGTGTTAAGATCAAAAGGAAAAAGCAATAAAGGATAAGTGAATAGAAGCAGTAGTTTTTCTATCAATATCTTCTGGATCCATTATTCGGTGCAACAGCCCAGTGTTATACAGTGTTGAATACAGTCCACCCTACGACTAGAGTGTTTGCTGTCAACGGCCTTGGAACTCAACCCGGCCTTTTCAGGGTAAAGAGTTGAATTTTCCACCCATGAGCCAAGACAGAGCACTCGTTTTTACCCGACAGTTGCTAGTTTGAGCGACACCTATTTCCTTTCCTACCGTGTTAGGACACGTTTGAGTTCTGTCGCAAGAGAGCTAGCAAGCTACTTCAAGTACCCTACGGATCCGGTGTTTGGCTCCAACACCTACCATACCTAACACGCTAACTTGAAAGTACCCATTAATGAGTCGAAAAGTACGCATTTTGAAGAAAAGTGGCTTAACTCATTATTAGGAGTATATTTTCCTCATTAATTGAGTATTCGTTACCCATTAATGATTAATTGATACTCATAAATGAGTAAGCAATACTCAGAAATGAGGGAAAGTATACTCTTAATAATGAGTTAAGCCACTTTTCTTCAAAATGCGTACTTTTCGACTCATTAATGGGTACTCAAGTTAGAGTGAATACTATTCCACCGTTCATGAATGACAGCTGCAGCTCATTCAGTGTGCGTCAGTGAATAAGTCCAGTGTTTATTGGTGAAAAATTGGTTCGCGCAGTTAGTGTATTTTGGAAAATGAATCGTGGAGAACTTTTTAATACGCTGTACAATGCGTATGTAAAGGCTTACCCGGATAAGAAGAAAAGGGAGTGCCAATTGGATGCTACTAATTTCTGGAATGAACGGAAGGGCAATGACAACACCGCACTTGAAGAGCAAGTCAATAACAAAATAAAAGAGCTTCGTGCCTTGCAGCTAAAGAAAAAAGGTAAACTTCTTCAACTATGGGGAAAGTCTATGAGTGCTCCTAAGGAATCAGCGCCGACAGTGAAACCCGCGCAACCCATCAAGGAAATTGAGTATATGGCTCAGCCGTCATCATCAAATAAACGCCCTGCACCAGTACAGGAACAACTTAAAGCTGAGCTAAATAATCTGAACTCTGAGGTAGTGCTTCTGATTGACAAGAAGTCTGCTGGACTATTGACGGATGATGATCAGTCGAGACTCGAAGGGCTAAAAATTAAAAAGATCAAACTTGAAAAGAATCTCAAAATCAAGGAAGACGAGCAAGAGCGGCAGCAGAAGCATCGTGAGAAAATGAAGCAGGCTAAACAACTGTTAATTCGGGACATCCCAGAGGCTGGTAAATATGATATATTAACTAGTTTGTTTGCACAGTAGATATAAATATCAAATTTCAGGAAATTATCTTTCATTCCGAAATTCTCCTGGCCGCCCTCGTGTTGAAGAGCAGCAACCGGAGCTGCTCAAGGCAATATGCGATATCGCACTTCATGGATCTGCGGCCCACAAAAAGCGCAGTGATGAGAGCGTCAGAAGCGTTAAAACTTTAGATGAGTTGACTTCTGCAATACAAGGCAAGGGATTCAATATCAAAAGAACAGCAACATATCTGCGGTTAATCCCAAAACGAGCCAATTCCCATCAAGGTAAATGTCACGTAAATACTGTACCAGTGAAGTTGATGCGCGCAAGTAATGCAAAACACAACGATCATCCCGATGGCCGATTCTGTACAGCGACCATAAGATCATTGGAAGAACTGGCATCTGTGCTAGGGCCCAATGAAGTAGGATTTATCAGTCAGGATGATAAGGCGAGAGTGGCGATAGGCCTAACGGCTGCCAATAAGCAGTCTCCCATGCTTATGCATGTGGAGTACAAAATCACGCTTCCTGACCACGATTGGATAGTTGCAAATAAGCATAAACTAATTCCGTCCGTGTACGCTGGAATCGAAATCAAACCGAATGGTCTTGGCAAACCGGAGGCTGTTGGTTTTTCGGGCCCCACTTACATTGCAATTCGGTCAGGCAAACACGCTTCGTCAACGGCGTTTTCTCATGCGTTAGACATCAAGCGGCTTCTAACTCTTGAATCGTTTGATGGTATTTTTAAGTTTGATGGATTGGTCAAACCAGTCCTAATCTTTACCGTCGACGGTGGACCTGATGAAAATCCGAGATATCGCAAGGTAATACAGATAGCAATACACCATTTTAAAGAGTACAACCTTGACACGCTGTTCATTGCAACGAACGCTCCGGGAAGGAGTGCTTTCAATAGAGTGGAGCGACGTATGTCACCCTTGAGTAAGGAGCTTTCTGGATTGATAATACCACACGACCAGTTTGGTAGTCATCTGGATTCCCAATTGCGTACAACTGATTCAGCTTTGGAGAAGCAAAATTTCCAGTACGCTGGTGAAGTTTTGGCAGAAGTCTGGAATGATTAACAAAAACGTGACATAATTGCCTGGGGGGGGGGGGGGGGGTTACAAAAATTGTGACAATTTGTGACATGGGGGGAGGGGGGGGGGTTAATTTTCGGCCAGATTTGCGTGACATAATTAATGAATGCTGCCATAGTAATACCCTTCGCAATTAGCCATGTGTCCAGAACCTTAATTTTCACTTCCTTTTCAATACGCGACATTTTGAAAACGCAGAACTTGAACCGTACAGACAAGTAAACAAAAGAAAGCTGACAGTCAAACGCACAGCATGCAGTGTTCAGAGCATAAAAAACCATCACAAATACATGCGTGCAAAGCAAATGTATGTGGATAGCTTATATTCGATACACTCCTTAAAACTACCGAAAAGTACCGTGTTTTGTGTTTGCAAATCATTTGACCAGCGTTGACTGTGGATCGGAAGGGTGGAAGTCGAACAAATCCAAAAGTATGCTCCCGACAAATGGACAAGAATGTGGTTGCCATTATTGGGAAAAATCCTAATCTTTATGTGCAAAATATGGCTCGCAAAGTTGAGAAGTCAAAATCTTACGTACAAAAAGTGAAACAGAGGCAAGAACTGAAGGCGTACAAAGTGAAAAAGGTGCCCAACCGTGATGAGTAAGCAAAATTATGGACTGGTATAAGGTACAAGCCAATAAACCAAACTGTCCAGAGCTTCGTTCAATAGAGAAGTACTGAGCTCTAGTTAGGTGTTTAGTAAGATACCGTAGTAAGATGGCGGGTGTACCACAGAAAGATCGAGAATATTACAGAAAGATGAACTAACTGTTTCTAATGTAGATATAACTCTATTATTGTGAAATAAACTATCGGTTTTGTTGAATTATGTGTAATTTTTTTTTTGCTGCTATTATTTTGGTGTTCGAAATTTAACGCAGACAGGCTTTAATTAAGAACGTCGAAGAAGTGAAAGCGAAAATACGGCGAAAAGTAGAAGAATTGAATGGAAAAAGACATGGAATGGAAAAGACAATTAAAGCGAATCAGAGAATTTTATTAAGATGATGCAGATGAAGGGAGACGAAAAGTTACACAAGAAGAGGATGGCGAAACGGAAGCTGATGAAACAAACGATGAAATTATTAGAAGATGATTTAGAAGATCCATTAAAAGCGAAGAAAATGAAAAAAAAGTCATTGGATAAGAAGAATACGCGAAGCGGAAGAAGAAATGTGGAAGATAGGAAACGGAAGAAGAAATGTAGAAGAAGATAAGTGGAAGAAGAGAAGTAAAAGAAGATACCTGGAAGAAGAGAGGTGGATGAAGAGAAGCGGAAGAAGATTAGCGGGAAAAGAGAAGCGGTAGAAAAGAAGTGGAAGAAGAGAAATGGAAGAAGAGAAGTGGAAGAGGATAAGCAAAAGAAGAAAGATTGAAGAAGTGAACCGGATGTAGAAAAGCGAAAGAAGAGAAGCGGTAGAAGAGAAGCGGAAGAAGAGAAGCGGAAGAAGAGAAACGAAAGAAGAGAAGTGAAAAAAGAGAAACAGTAGAAGAGAAGCGGAAGAAGAGAAGCGAGAGAAGTGAAGTGATAGAAGAGAAACGGAAGCAGACTATCGGAAGAAAAGAAACCAAAAATGAGAATCGGAAGAACAGAAATGGAATAAGACAAGCAGAAGAAGAGAGACGGAAGAAGAGAGCTGATGAAGGAAAGAATGGAAGTGGAAGAAAAGTAGGGGAAGAATAGATGCGGATGAAAAGAGGCGAAAGAAGTCAAGTGGAAGACGAGAAACGGAAGAAAAGAAGCGGAAGAAGATAAGTGGAAGAAAAGAAGCGGAAAAAACGAAACGGAAGACGAGATGCGGAAGAGAGAAACGGAAGAGAAGAAGCGGAAGAAGAGAAGCGGAAAAGAAAAGTGGAAGAAAAGAAGAGTAAGAAGAGAAGCAGAAGAAGAAAAGTGGAAGAAGAGAAGCGGAAGAAAATAAATTGAAGAAGAATTGCGGAAGAAGAGCAGCGGAATAAAAGAAGCTTAAGAAGAGAAGTGGAGGAATAGAAGCAGAAAAAGGTAAAGGAAAGGCGAGAAGCGAAAGAAGAAAAGCAGAAGGGGGTCGAAGGAATAAGAAAAACGGAAGCAGAGAAGCGAAACAAGAGAAACGAAAAAGGAGAAGTGGGAGAAGATGAGCGAACAAGAATAGTGGAAACAAGAAAGCTCACGAGGAGCTAAAGAAGGATAGCTGAAAAAAATAGCTAAAGAAGAGAAGCTGAAGCAGTGAATTGGAAAAAGAAAAGCTGTGAGACCCAAAAAAATTGAAGAAAATGAAAAATCTGTAGGGATTGAGAATCGGCGAATGCACCCAGGAATAAAGTGTCGTAAATAAATAAATACATATCAGATGCCAAATATATTTTCGGATGCAAACTTTACCGTCTAATATATTCCAGCCAATAAACACCTGGCATACGAGCTTTTACTGAGAACCGTATACTTGGTGCAGAACTGTAAAGAACTGCAATGCCGCTCGTAATGTCTAAAATGTATAAACTTGTAAAAATACTTCCTGTTGAGCTTATTTGTGTTACAAACTTACCATGCCAAAGGTAATCCGATTGATGAGGAAAAATTTCCCGGTCGTAAGCGCTGCCATTTGCTGTGATCTCGTCAACACAAGCAGTAGATTGCGCTGATGGGAAACCGTCTGCTTATACCAACATGTCGCGTAAAATGCTTCTGCCGTTGATGTGCTCTGAAATATAGGTTTCCAAAATGAATTAAATAGTCCAAGCCAAAACTAGCAATCTTCACCTTACCGCAGATATAAGCTCTGTTCCCAGCAACGAGTAAATGAAAATATGAAAGAACGTGTATATCAACACCAGAACCATTTTGAGCAGTAAATCACTATCTTCGCTTGGCTACAAATCGCGGAATGTTTTTTGATTGTAAAGTGTAGATCATAAATCAGAACTTACCAGTGTCAGTGCTGTCATAGCCATGCAGATTTCGGCAGCGCATATTCCGTAGAGTAAGAGCATAAGGACATTAAGTGCTGTTTCCATGGCACGAGCGCTTCGGTATGCAGTTTCCTGTAAGTGCACTATCGCCACCAATTCTTCGTGGCGAAAAGCATTGCCAACGAACGAGTCTAAACGGTCAATCTTCATTCTCACAATTTTAAATAACCCAGATACATTGTGTAGAAGACACCAGGAGAAGCTATGTGTAGCGATTAAAAATACCACTAGATGCAATGTTACTACAAATGATACTATCACAGTAGCAAGCCACAAAAGTAAATTGTATCGATAATCGAATATGATGTAACTGGAACGATTTAAACTGACCTCTAATTTCTATACAAATAGATGCACTACTTACTCTGCCTCAAAAATAGAACGTAAAGGAGGAAGTACCCCAGTATCGAAATACTGCACCAGAATTATGACTGGAATAGACAATACGTATAAACAAGCAACAACAATTTCAGAACCAATATATCCCTTCAATATCCACGCAGGGAACAATCCCAAGTGGCGCAGCAGGTTTTGCACATCCCAGTGAGGATCGGTCGAAGCTTCCAGAAGGGCGGAATTTATGTCTCCAAAGGTTCGCTCCAACAGCCGACGGTGAATCATGAAAATCACAGCCTGTGGGATGACAAAGCTTAACATGTTAACTTCTATCAGGCAGCGCATGGCAGAGGCAACGTCGTGATCTTTTCGAACTAGGGTACTGATTTCCGGTATCACTATCCATACGGCAACTGCAAATATAAGAAATATTGCTCTGCGTGAGTTGTAACTATGACTGGGTTCACTCCAGAAACCGAGTAGTTGGAGGATTTGTACAATGCGATTCATGGTGTCTTCTACCAACAATTTTTTTGTGAGCGGTTGGAAGGACATTTAAATGTTTTCCAATGAAGGCAAATAGCGTTTCCGAAGACACGTGTATCTAATAAGAATAATCATCAACTGGGGCGATCATTACAGCTGTTTGGTTTTTGATAGACAAGCGCCTAAGTCATTAAACTGTAACCACATTTCAATTAGGTCTTGCTGGTGATTAAACTGTCGAGTGATGCAAACCAAAACAGCGTCATGTGGAGACGCTTACAACTATTTTCGTTATTGGTACTTATTTTACTACATAGAGGAAATGTTGGCTTCGGCAATGTCTCGGAAGCCGATTTTCAAACCTTTCATTGTATGTATTCTTTTATCAAAGCACTTGACTCAAAATGTTCGTATGATAACTTGGTTATTAGGCTTTCAAATAGTGACAAAATTCCATAAGGCCAAGTTTTTCTTCGAACAAACCACATGAAACTCGCTGCTGTTTTCGGTGCCGACAATAAAACAATTATTCACGCGCACTTCCACTGGAAAGACAGCCGATCAAAAAAAATGAGGCTGCCGACAATTGCTACAATCACCTCATAAGACTGATGATTTGTAAAAACACTTCCAAACAGTTCTGGATAATTCTCGTGCTTGTAATAGATAGAAGATCAGGGAGCAAATATATGCAAATAAACAAAAAGTTCAGATGAATGCACGATACAGCGAAAATAATCCTGAAGGGTAGACTCTGCTTAGCTTGTTTAGAATAGGTTAATCCTTCTATGCCTCTGAAGAAACCATTTAAACAGAGAACTTCCTAGAATTCATTATGATTTTGATAAATCATAGCCTAATATCCTAACTTCAGTCTCTGGAAGAGCCTATAAATTGCTTATAACAGTCAATAGAGCAATAAAATGCAGCAAAAATGTTTCCATTAACAAAAAAACTTAAGGGTGAGTTATGTGGATGCGAATCTCGATGAAGATATTTGATTTTTTTTTTTTTTTATTCTATGAGCCGTCATCGGACTCAAATCCACTAATGCACTACACTACCTCACGCACACATCGAATGTTTTGATGTGTTTTGTTTTTGCCCGCAAGTTAATAATAATAATAATAATAATCGTTTATTTGTACAGGCTCAATCGAATCAACTTTACAGAGCCAAATTTTCATATTTTTATACATCATTTCTCTTAAAACTAAAGTTAAGAGGATAGAGCCGATTACTCACGGCCGTCTCGACGTTGATAGGAATAACAAATTACGGATGGGAAAGTATGGTTTACATGACACATTAAATTTAAATTCTTAAGTATCTAAAAACTTATAACTATACAATTTATGGTTTTCTGTTGACTTGAACATTTTTTGAAAAAGAAAAAAAAACACACACATACACAAATACACCGATAAAAAAAAATTTATAGTAAACATACAGGTTAAACTAACTAAAATTTAAGGCTAATGTTATTCAAAAACACATAAATGAGTTTCATGTACTTCAAATCACGTACAGCCAAAATATCTCGAATTGGCACATTGGGTTGTCTACCTCGAGCCCGAAGGGAATCATAAAGCTCCGATCTGACTCCACGATGTTCAGCACAAGACCAAATAACGTGATCTGCGTCCTGATAGCCTTGTCCACGCTCACAGAGATTGCTGTCGCTCAGCCCAACCCGGTAGAAATGAGCGTTCAAAGAATAATGATTGGACATGAGGCGAGACATGACACGAATGAAGTCTCGACCCACATCCATCCCCCTAAACCAAGATTTCTTCGACACCTTTGGGATGATAGAATGTTGCCATCGCCCCAAATCTCCTTTACTCCATTTATACTGCCAGTGACTGTTGACGAAAAATAGGAAAAAAATCGTTGAAGGCGATTTGTCGATCACAAATATCGCCTTCCATAGCGCCCACCTTTGCAAGCGAGTCCGCTTTCTCATTGCCCAGAATTGAACAATGAGATGGGACCCATACAAAGGTGATGATAAAATAACGCGAAGATAAAGCACTTAGAAGCTCCTGTATTTTCATGAGAAAATACGAGGAGTGCTTTACCGGCCTCAATGAGCGAATAGCCTCTATAGAACTGAGACTATCCGTGAAAATGAAGTACTGATCCGGTGTTAATGAGGCAACAATTTCTAGCGTAAAGTGTTTTGCCGCTAATTCAGCGACATATACAGAACACGGAGCTTGAAGTTTACGATTGGCGCTATAAATTTCGTTAAATATACCAAAGCCTGCTGACTCCTCTATCAATGATCCGTCAGTGAAGAACGATTAAGTGGGATCAACTTGGCCAAACTCTGCAGCAAATATTACCGGAGCAATCATAGCACGATGATGCTCTGGGATTCCATGAAGCTCCTGCTTCATGGATAAATCAAAATGAACCGAATTGTCGAAATCGGAGAAGCAAACACGATTGGAAATGTTCGGCGAAGAGCTGACATCCTGTGTTATGTACAAATGGTACAAGGTCATGAAGCGGGTTTGAGTATTCAACTCAAGGAGCTTCTCAAAATTTTCGATCACCTGGGGGTTCATAACTTCACACCTGGTGAGGAGCCGGAGAGATAATTCTGAAAACCGATCCGAGAGTGGCAACATGCCAGCCAGCACTTCAAGACTCATGGTGTGAGTCGAGTGCATGCAACCTAACGCGATACGAAGACACCGATACTGAATACGTTCCAGTTTAATGAAGTGCGACCGAGCCGCTGACTGAAAACAAAAACTACTGTATTCCATAACCGACAAAATCGTTGTCCGGTACAATGTTAGACGATCTTGTGGATGAGCTCCCCACCAGGTCCGGGTAATTGTGCAGAGAAAGTTGATCCTTTGCTGGCATTTTCGCTTCAGATTCTCAATATGGGATCTCCAGGTGCACTTAGAATCGAACCAGACCCCAAGATATTTAAATGACATAGAATGAGTTATCGGCTTACCCCAAATTTGAAGCTTCGGTTGTGCTGGGTTATGCTTCCTAGAAAAAACTACCAACTCAGTTTTCTCCGTAGAGAATTCGATACCTAGCTCTAAAGCCCAAGTAGACAAATTGTCTAAGGTATCCTGTAAGGGTCCTTGCAGATCGACCCCATTGGGTCCCGTGACAGACACTACGCCGTCATCTGAAAGTTGTCTCAACGTACAGTTGTCACTTAGACAACCGTCAATGTCTTTGACATAAAAAATATACAAAAGGGGGCTTAAACCTGATCCCTGGGGGAGACCCATGTAGCTAAATCGGGAAGCTGTAGAGGTTCCATGAGAGAAGCTCATATGTTTCTCTGACAGCAAATTGTACAAAAAATTATTCATTAATGGTGAAAAGCCACAAGCGTGGAGTTTATCTGAAAGAACTTCAACAGATACTGAATCAAAAGCCCCCTTGAAATCCAAGAATACAGAAGCCATTTGCTCTTTTTTAGCAAAAGCTATCTGAATATCTGTGGAAAGCAACACGAGACCGTTGTTCGTTCCCTTACCCCTACGGAAACCATATTGAGTATCTGAAAGCAGGTTGTTCGTCTCAACCCATTTGTCCAGACGGAAGAGGATCATTTTCTCCAACAACTTTCGAATGCAGGATAACATCGCGATGGGTCGATAGGAGTTGTGGTCGGACGCGGGTTTGCCAGGTTTTTGAATGGCGATAACTCTCACCCGCCTCCAATCATCCGGTAAAATGTTGAGCTCCAAAAACTGATTAAACAAGTTCAAAATGCGCCTCTTCGCGAAGTCTGGAAGGTTCTTAAGCAAGTTGAACTTGATTCTATCAGCTCCTGGAGCCGTATTGCCACACTAAAGGAGCGCGAGAGAGAGTTCTACCATTGAAAAAGGTTGGCTGTTCTCATCTATCGAATTCTCGGTTTCGCGAGGAATGATCCGTGCCGGCACAGAATCTGGACCAACTTTTCCCGCAAACTTGAAGATCCATTGGTCCGAGTACTCCTCGCTCTCGTTGTTCGTAGTTCGGTTACGCAATCTTCGCGCCGTGTTCCAAAGAGTACTGATCGACGTCTCGCGCGATAGCCCGTTCACGAATCTTCGCCAGTATCCGCGTTTCTTGGCCTTGATGAGGCTCTTAAGTTCGCGTTCGAGAGCCGTGTATACTTCGAAGTGCTCAGGTGTTCCATGTCTACGGAAAACTTTAAACGCATCGGACTTTTTACGGTAAACCTCGGTGCATTGCTGATCCCACCATGGAAAAGAAGGTTTCCAGCGAAATGACGTCCCTGGAACTGGTCGAGTTTGAGCTTGAAGCGCGCTGTCTAAGATCAGGTTGGAGAGGAAGTTATATTCTTCCAGCGGTGAAAACCGTTACGGCTTCATCTACTGCTGTCCTGAACTTTGTCCAATCGATGTGACGGGTAAGATCATACGTGACGTTGACAGATTTCGACGGATTGAACCCGGTGGCAACCGAAATTTTTATGGGCAAGTGATCACTACCGTGGGGATCTTGAATCACATTCCATGTGCAATCCAACGATAATGAGTTCGAACAAAGTGTGAGGTCTAATCTACTGCCAACTGAGGATGGACTAGCCAAACGTGTTACTTTTCCATTGTTGAGAACTGTCATATTGAAGTTGTCACAGAGGTTATATATCAAGGAAGATCGGTTGTCATCGTACAGTTCTCCCCAGCCTGTACCGTGAGAGTTAAAATCTCCCATGATCAACCGTGGAGAAGGAAGGACCGAACGGATATCTGAAAGTTGTTTTCGGTTAATTGAGGCTCTAGGAGGAATATAGACAGAAGCAATGCAAAGGCTTTTATTTTTAATAACAGCCTGACATGCGACAACTTCAATACCTGGAGTTTGAGGAAAATTCACTTTATAGAAGGAGTAGCACTTTTTGATCCCCAAAAGTACTCCCCCTCCATGCGAATCCTCACGATAAAGACGAATAATATTGAAATCATGAAACGAAAGATTGATTTCGGAAGAGAGCCATGTTTTACAAAGAGCGAATGCATCACAACCGGTATTGTGAGTTAAAAATTTGAATGATTCCAATTTAGGAATTAAACTTCGACAATTCCACTGTAGAACAGTGATCAAATCCCCGACCTCATTTGGAAAATTATCCATCGAAGGAAATGATTGCTGCAAGGAGGGGCTACTTGATTGTCAATTGCTTCAAAAAAGTTTTCACTGAGGGAAGCATTGCAAGAACAATGCTTTTAAGAGGGTCAGAAATTTCGAGGTACTTGAAGATACCTTCGACAATGTCATCAAATGAGAACAGCCCACTTGAGGAGGGGGCTTCTGTTCTTAAAATTGGGGCTTCCGGGGTTTTGGATGTCCCCGGGAGAGATGGAAAGTCCTGGGTGTAGTTTGTACTGCGGAAACCAGGTGGAATTGGATTTTCCTTTTTTCCACCTTTCCTTGAAATGGGCAAGCTGGTTTTGGGCTCCGGTTCACCAGCTTTCCGTGGGCGGACGCGTCTTCGCTTTCGTGAAGCACCTTCTGGAAAACTGGCTGATGTTCCCTCTTCAACCTAATCAAAGTCAGACTCGTCATCTGACAGAGGAGCAAAGGGATTTGTATTGGCATCGGGTGATGGAGAGGCTTTTTTCACCATTTCCGCGAAAGATTGCCTGGAACGCTGTTTTAGCGAGCGTTCTAATTGTTTCCCGCGTGCTGTCTGCGCAGGCGCCATCCTCCCCACAATTAGAGCAGCGTGCCTTATTGCTGCAATGGGAGGTCGTATGTCCCATCTGCTTGCATTTTTCGCAGATCATTACCCGAGGTACAAACAACCGCACAGGTAGTCGAAGTTTTCCCAACTCGACGTATTGAGGAAGGGCTGAGAAAGAGAAGGTTAAGCGAAGCGAATCTGACGGTGTAAACTTCTTTTCACCCTTCGTGATCGATACTGTGCCTAGTTTTCGCACATCAAGTATCTTGACTGAAGGAAGCAGAGGGTTCTTAAAGCGACCAACCTCCTGCTTCAACAGGATCTCATGGGTAAAGCTCGCTTCGGTGACCACCCCTTCAATCTCAATACCTCGAGCTTGGATGTACACTAATATTCCAGTGTAAAAAACTGAGAGACAGCAACTTCGTTAGCCTGTTTAAGGTTGGACACAACGACTTTTAGTTTATTGGGTCTCACCTTAATTATCTCGGTCACGGTAGATATTGAGAGGTTTCGTTTTGGGCCGAAAATAGACAACCCAAGGACCAGCTGAACTATCTGGATAAGCACGCGATCGGTTAACTTTAAGAGCTACCCCATCATTTTGCGCCATAGATGGTTCGTCTTCCGAAAAACCATCCATGCCTCGTTCGTGGGAGCTTATGACGCTCACCACTGACGCAATCTATAAATAACT
Source organism: Aedes koreicus (assembly GCA_024533555.2). Lineage (NCBI taxonomy): Eukaryota > Metazoa > Arthropoda > Insecta > Diptera > Culicidae > Aedes > Aedes koreicus. The sequence continues at coordinate 29,847 of JAHHFK020002873.1, forward strand.
AAACACAGAAAAACAAACTAAAGCTAAGCACACTCTCTCACACACTCTCACACTCTCTCACACACTCTCACACACTCCCGCACACTCTCACACACTATAAAATTACGCTTCTTGTATTCAGAAGAGAAGGAAACAAAAACTTATCTTATATATATCACGGATCTGCTGCAGACGGGCGACGAATATGCTGCTGCTGCCGAGCGACGATGAGTGGCCGCGTGTACCGGCTAGGCGTGGAGCTGAACGATGGTGATAATGGTACTGGTGATACTGGTCGGTGGTGGTTAGCAGATGAACGAATGCACGCTACACACGATGGACTGCTGGTGTGCGTGCCGTATAGATGCGGGACAATATGGCTTTTCGATCGTTGCAATATTGCTAATTGCAATTAATGACGTTGTTGCACTGCTTATCAAACAACTTTTTCTTCTTCAGAAAACCAAGACTCGATTTCACTCGCGAGCGCAAAAAAAAACTTAAGACTGAAGAATTGAAACAACTCGTGAAAAGCTTCCAAAGCAAAGGAGAGCAGACCGAACGAACTATACCGTTCGCTTGTGCACTGGGCAAACAAAAAGCCCGCAAGTTAATGGTGTAGATTTTTTTCTCCAAGTCTCGATGCATTGCGTGAAATAAAAAAAAACCAAAACAAGCGAAATCGTCTATAGTACAGTTCTCGTAGATGGTGGACCGGTTAACAGTGGAGTTGGCAGGCTTTAGGCCGGTGGTTATGGCGAGCGACATCAACGCCTGGATAGTGGAGTGGGGAAGCCGCTTCACTAACCAAAGAGGTCAAAACCTGGTAGAAGCCCTGACAAAACTTAACGTAGACCTGGCGCAGTTTGATACAGCATTGAGGACTACACGAGGCAGTGTACTGCAGGAACGGTGAACACTCCCATCCAAGTTTTTTGTTTTGTTTACATCTCGGATCGCCACTAATTCGTGTTTTTACCCGTACTAAATTGGATTTGTTGTAATGAATGCAGTGTCGTTTATCATTTAATTGCATCGTTCGTCTTTGCGGGGTGAAAGTTTTGATGTAGCAAATGTTAATATTGTGAAATTTTGTTTCCCAAGAATATCAATTTTCAAACGATTGTGTATACACCTGCCGCGCGGTTTGCTGTTGGTGCTCTAGATACACTTTTCCGCCTACCGTAGTTTCGTTTCTTGTGCCGAAGTTTGTGTGGTGTTGCTAAATCTATCAACGTTGATTAAATCTCATGCTCGGCGCGTCACCTGTATATGAAATAGCTGAACTAGAATATAGGCGATTAATATTATTTCATTTGTTTGATGGAACTCTGTCGTGCACAACGCTAATGAAGGATACGCGCTTCCGTAATACTAAACGTAATGCTTATGAGGCTGGTCAGGAACAAGCACTTAACGATTCTATGATGATACAGAAGAAATCATGGACGAATTAAAAGATCCGGACAAATTTCGCAAAGCTGATCAACTCTAGCTCGTGTACTCCGAAATCATCCAAACGCTTTCGTATTGACCCGAGATTAACTAGAAGTTGGAGGCTTTTTAGCACGGTTGCTAACTTAACCCCGAATAAGCAACTGTCTTTGTTACTCGGAGCTGGCAGTACGCCCTCCCCTTCAATCACTATTGCTACTATTGCGCCAGCACAATCAAAGCTAAGCTATCAGCCGATCAGATTTGTGCATTAGCAAAGAAACGCATTGGTACAGAGGATGTACAAGTCGTCCGGCTGGTGGCCACAGGTAGAGACGAAAGTACATTATCCTTCGTTTTTTAAAAAAATGGACTTGAAATCCAAAGCGCTGGCTACCTCAACATACCTGCTGCCGCGTCTAAAGATCCACTGAGCCTCTCAGCGGAAGAGATCGTATCAATGGAGTAAACAACCATAAACCCTGCGTTTGGTTCAGGCCGAAACGCACACCTGACACAAGCCTCAACGAAGCTCGTAATCCTCTCCTTGACCTTTCTATACACTCGTCGGAGTGTGTACGCTCAACTTCTACAATTTGGACTCCGGGACGCACACTTGCCGCAAGCTCTAAGGAAGCCCCTATTCCTCTCATCGCAGTCGAGCCTCCGCTGTCAGCGACCAGCAGCCGTCCCGGTCCTGCGTTTAAGTTGGAAGATGAGGTCTTCTGAACACCGATTCCAGGCAATCAAGCTTCGTTACACCACGTTCAGTCATCTTCTGCAATTTGGATACCGGGACGCACACTTGACTCAAGGGAACCCCTATTTCTCTCATCGCAGTCAAACTTCCGCTGCCAGCGATCAGCAGTCGTCTCGGTCCTACGTTTGAGTCGGAAAACGGGGTCTCCCAAACTCCGATTCCAGGTAAGTACGCTGCTATCTCGATCATTTCGTGCGCCGATTAATTCGCCGTTTGCAGTCAACCTTCATCGGCCCAACGTAACATTATCTCTACAAATTGGCGATTCGAATCTGCTGCCAGACTCACAGTGACCGACGTTAACGAAACACCACCGCTAGCGATCAGCAGCTGTCACGGCCGCTCACGAACCTCGTCCAATGCCGCCTCTGGGACCTCCCACCGTATGGTTGGTAGCGATCTCAGTGTGCACGGACTGCAAGTTTACTACCAGAATTTCGGTGGTATGAAATCTAGTCTAGTTGAATACTGTCTGGCTAGATCGGACTGTTCGTACGACTTAATCGTACTTACTGAGACATGGCTCAATGATAACACTCCCTCCATAGCTGCTTTTGGTTCTCGCTACAAGTTATTTCAGTGCAACCGAAGTGCACTAAACAGTCGAAAGGTTTCTGGTGGAGGCGATCGCTGTACGTTACGGTCTAGAATCGTACATCGTTGAAGGTGAATCTTGGAAGTCGAAGGAGCAAAGATGGATCTCGTTGAATCTCAAGGATCATGCCCTGTATCTATGTGCCGTTTACTTTCCTCCTGACAAAGTTAGCGACGATGATTTAATAAATGTGCACCTTCAGTCAGTTGAACAAATTCCTGGAAATGCCTCTCTTAGAGACGAAATCGTAATAATCGGGGACTTCAACCTCCCTGGTGTCAAATGGCGGCTTAGACCCGACAGCCTTCTTATTCCCGACCCGAGGTCAGTTTAGATTTTTAAACATTATTTCGTTGCATCCTTACGTCAGATTAACGACATTATTAATGAAAATAGACGATCTTTTCACCTTTGCTTCGTTAATGCCGACACTCCACCAAGCACCATGCTAGCCCCATCTGCACTAGTAAAACCACCACTTCTTCTCAACCTTGTAACTAGTGAACTGATCAAACCAGCTATTGTACGTTTTCTACCTACCATGACTTCTGCAATGCAGATTACGGCAGCATTCTCGATGTGCTTAGCAGTATTAACTGGAACAAAACCCTCGACTTGAATGACATCGATAACGCCACTACCGCCCTCTTTTTCGATGGAGAGACTTTCTTTGGAACGTGTCTGTCGATCAACGTTCCAAAGAAAGTCTCTCCATCGAAAAAGAGGGCGGTTTTACGTAGGTTTTTGAAACACCAGTCGATAGCATTACGGAACCATTACGTGACACTCAACCATCGATACAAGCAGCTGGCTCGACGCCGCTGCTCGACCCACCAATGCAAGCTGCAAAGCAAACTGAAGCATAATCCTAAGGGGTTCTGGCGACACATTGATGAGCAACTCATGAATAACAATTTACCTTCATCCATCTCCTGGAACGGGGCTATCGCTGAGTTCTTCGTCGACATCTGTAGCATGTTCTCGGAAAATTTTGGAGATGTTTTCCATAACGATGCCCTCCAGCCACAGCAAATCGAAGTTGCTTCGAATAACGTCCCTACCCGTCTGACCGGTATTTTAACGCAATCCCTATCGACGATGCAAATATCGTAGCTGATGCAAACAAGTTAAAGACGTCTAGCAACGCTGCACCGGACGGTATTCTATCCGTGCTTCTAAAACATTGCATTGCTTCGCTGACTATGCCACATCTATCGGTCATCATTGACGACCGGTAAGTTTCCAACACTATGGAAGGAAGCGTACATATTTCCCGTGCACAAAAAGGGAGTTAGAAGAAATGCTGATAACTATCGCGGAATTTTGAGCTTGTGCGCAGCCTCTATGCTGTTTGAACTGACCGTTTTGGAGTCCGTATTTTTCCACGTGAAGCAATATATCAGCGACGATCAACATGGATTCATGCCGAAGCGTTCCACGACCGACAAACCGTCTATCACTTCTTCATCATGGATGGGATTTCAGCTGGTTCACAAACGGACGTTATCTACATGCTGCCTTCGACAGAATCAACCATGACATCGCTGTGGCAAAACTGGAAAGGCTTGGCTTTGGCGCCTCCTTGCTTCACTGGTAAAAACGTATCTTTGTGGCAGAACTCTCTAGGTTAAAATTGGCGATGAGCTTTCCTCGCCTTGTCCGACATTCCCCAAGGTCCCCACCCCAAGGAATCTTAGGCCGCTGATTCTTCTCTTGTATTTCAACGATGTCAACCTGTTGCTGAAATCTTATCGGCTAAGCTTTGCTGATGACCTTAAAATCTACATTCGCGTGGATTCGCTTCGAGACGCCTTACAGTTGCAAGATGATTTAGAGACAGTACAATGGTGGTGCGAGGTGAACTGTATGCTCTTGAATCCGGGAAAGTGTCACTTGTCACTTTTTCTAGGAAGAAGTCTTCTATAATCTTCGGTTATTCCTTGGTTGGAACTCCTCTACAAAGAGACAACCAAGTACCTTGGTGTGATACTCGATGATAAACTCACGTACAAACCTCACATGTCCTACATCATAACGAAAGCTTCCCGAAATCTCGGCTTCTTTTTTCGTGTGGCTAAAGAATTTCGAGACTTGTACTGCCTTAAGTCGCACTGTTCGTTGGTGAAGTCCACCTTGGAATATGCTTCCCTGGTCTGGAACCCTCATTTCCCAAATGGCGTCGAACGTATTGAGTCAATTCAACGACGTTTTATCCGATACGCTCATCGTAGACTGCCTTAGGACCCTTTCAACCTTAATCTGATGATTCATCTGACCACTATTCAAATTCGCGTGAAGCCGCGAAGGCACATATCGTCGTGGATTTGCTGTCTGATCGAAAAAACTGCCCTGGACTGCTCGCCGATATTTCACTCCAGGCTCGTAGCCGTATCTTACGAAACTCCTCCCTCCTTAGAGTTTCACACAAGGGAACCAGATACGGGACGAACTCTGAAATGATTGCTTTGCAACGTGTCTTTAGTTGTGTGTCGTCTGTTTTCGATTTTAATGTGTCGCGAAACTATACAAGAAGACAGTTTTTTTATCATTTGGACACCAAATTAGTCTGTTGATAATGAAATCAAATAAATAAATAAATAAGTCTTTAAAAAGCCTGTTAATACCATTGGGCACAGGATCCGATACCCATGCAGCAACAATTGCCAACAACACTACTCGGGGTGATAACGATATGCCTTGCGGTGTGAAGAACCTTGATTCCAGCTTCGTGCCAGGAGAATAAGTGAGAAAGAGACGAAAGTGAATGAATTGTTCATTTTGAAGCATTCGAAGTGTCGCATTTGCGGATCAATAAATTAAATTCTGTAAACGATCAAATAAGTGAAGTTATACCTGTCGGGGCCGATCCGGTCGCCAAAAGATGAACGCAATTGCTTCCCTGCACGCTTGCGACAAAAACGAACACGTCCTGACACGTCAGGAAAGGAGATGGTGTCGCTCAAGCAGGTAGCCGTCGGGGTGGGTGAGTGTTCTTCTCTGGCACTTGTGGAAAACGAATTAACTCTCTTGCCCTGACAAGGGCGGATTGGGTCCCACAAGTCCGTCAAAGCAACAACTCGATTGCCGGCAGACTGTAAATACCGGCAGGACTGGATCGCTCCTTCTCGGGTGGACTGCTGCTATGATGACTCTGCTGGAAGGATGGTTAAAGGAAAGACTAGCCACTATTGCTTTCTCCAAATATTTTATTCCTCTTCGATGTTAACACTTTGAATAACGAAAATAAACTGACAAAAACTATAAGGGACAGCCCAATGTGGTTGTACGCAAAGTTGACGTAGGACTACGCAGCAATCGAATTCCCATACACGTCAGGGCCATCCGCTAATTGATTTAAGTCAGTCCTGAAGAAGGCCAAGAAAATTCAATTGTACACTCTTTAGAAAGCATTTGGTGGCTCTTAATTATGATACGGCCCGGTTGTAGTTCGCGATGGCCACTATCTATAACGCGTAGAAGATAGTTATGGATCTGTTGGTTCATTGGCTGTTCAACGCGCTTTGCCATTTACTCCGGGACGCGGTGTTTAAAGCAATGCCATGTTCAGCCGGGGCGCGGTAATGGAAATTTCAAACAGCTCAAGAGAAAAAAATCATCCAAACGAACTCTTCAGTTGGCAAACTAATTTGGTCGTCCTGAAAAGGACGGATTTAGTTGACGGGGGAGAAACAGTTCGCGATTGAACTTGGGCTTTCTTTCTTGGTTCATCTCGCGGGATGATTGATTCTTGTCTCGTTGTCACGGGCGGCTTTTTCCCGCCAAATCGTAGGCTTCAGCAGCCATGTTTCTCGCAGCGAGGTTGACGGGAGCATCGGCAACAACAGCCAACTGCAACAACGCCTCTCTGGAGCAACGACTGCTCGCCAGTAACCTAGGGGCCGCCGCCAACTGCGATCCTAAGCCCACCACTGCACAGCTTAACGACTGTCGTAAGACTGAATCAAAATGTACTGCTAAGAGCTATTAGGTAATGGCGTCGGATGCTAGTGCACGAAATAAGGCGGTACCAACGAAGGCAATATTGCATCAAATGGGACGAACTTTAGCTATTGTGCCACAATCATTAGTTTTAATTATTACACGCTAGACGGATGATTTTCTTAACCGTAACATTTCTAATTTGCTTGCCACCGCCAGCAACTAATCCGCTATTCACAACTAGGAACTACAACGAACTCAACCACATGGTCGGTCTGAAGTGTCGCAGTTCGGTTCGAATTATCCGTTCTAGAATTTCGTTCGTTGGTTGTTCAACGTTCTTTGTTATTTACTCCTTGACGCGGCGTTTAATTAATGCTATGTTCAACGCGGTGATTGAAATTAATTTGAAACAGCACAAGAGAAAATTTTCACCAATCAAACTCTTTAGTTGGCAAACTGATTTGGTCGTCCTGAAAAGGACGGATTTAGTTGACGGGGGAGAAACATGGTTCGCGATTGAACTTGGGCTTTCTTCTTGGTATTCTTGGTTCAGCTACTCGTCGTTGCGGGTGGCCATCTTCAGGTGACTTGGGATATTTGGTTCTTGTCTCGTTGTCACGGGCGGCTTTTTCCCGCCAAATCGTAGGCTTCAGCAGCGAGGTTGACGGGAGCATTGGCAACAATAGCCAACTGCACCAACGCCTCTCTGAGCAACGACTGCTCGCCAGTGCTGCTGCCGGCTACGATCCAACTGCAGATCCTACTCTGCACAGCTCCACGACCACCGTAAAACTAATTCAAAATGCGAAGGTGTACCCCTTATATAACATTCATGGCTGCCTAGGAGACGTTCGTTACTTAAATATGAAATCTGTGCTAGAAAAGTACTGTGTATTTGGTAAATTTACTCTGAAAAAAATCGACATTATAAGACATTACCTTATATTTGCGTTAATTTCAATAGTTGAATGTTATAAATCAATAAATTTAAATATTGGAATCGAAGCGTAGAAAATGTCCCGATCCATTGGTGAAAACATTTTGTAAATCGATCGTGAAATGACTTAGTTATTAACGTTCAAAACCTATATATTTTTCGTGACGCTCCAAATTTTCGCAATTCGAACGTGTACCCCAGTATTGAAAACACAGACGTAGTCCTACGTCAAAATCCTATGGCCTGCGCCACTTTTATACCTAAATGTATTGCGTTGGAACCGGCTGTCCGACACCTTAGCTCCGCCTCGTCGGTTGTTGGTTGCAGCACGCATGGAAAGCATGCACGATGAAAAAATGTCGATCACGTGAGTCGCTACCTACCGCTAACTGCACCAATGCATGATGAAGTATCACTAATCGATCACGTGGTTGCTAATGGCTGCTGCGCTGTTGTCGTTCGCGTCTGGGCGTGAACAATACCTATAATTTTCGTGTATCGAGTTGGTAAGCTACGGCAATAATAACTTAATTGAGTAAATCCAAACTAACTTGTTAGCGTTGTGTAGGTCAAAGATTAAATATTTCACCGCAGAATTTCACACGCCACCGCGCTGCTAAAATCATGCTGAAAAACGAAAATTTGTAAGTAAATATAATATATTCTATAAATAATGTTTTCAATTATATGAGTAAACCTTGAAGTTTGAGCTGATAATACACGAGCCGCTACAAAAACTTTGTTTTTCCTCTGAGAATTCGACCATTTTCTCAAAAAATTGTAACCTCATTGATTGGGAAACTAGGAGAATTTAAAATTAACACTTCATATGATCACTTTAACAAAAAAAAATATTGAAGCACTTTTTCAAAATTTTCACTAGTAAACGCGAGTAAATTCCTTTAAATTCCACTAGAGGAAGCTTCTCTTTTGACAGATAGGCCTATTTCTTCTGCGACTTACAGACTTCTTCAGTGTCGAGTGCTCGACTTAAAGGGAACATCACAGTAGGTCTAGTATTTATAGTAGGTTTGTTGATACCTGAATGTATGAGGTAGAGTGTGTGTTTATGTTTGTACCTTAAATGTTGTTTGGTACCTCCAAGGTTGTTTGTTGAAATTAAAGGATATTAATTCCTACTTCGTTTCAAATTGGCGTTGTGTTGTTTTTGTGATGTTGGTAGAAATTTAAACAGCCACGAATATCCGTTTCCTTGATCTTTGTTAAGCAATTTTTTGGAATTTTGTTTGTGGATTGCTATGCTTTCCGCTACATTTAGTTTCCAAGGGTTTGTGATATGCCTTAAAATTTGTATGTTATTTAAGTTTAAAGCATGTTCTTCGTTGAATATATGTTCAGCTACTTTTGATTTAAAATGGTGTATGATCCCTTTTTCAGTGTCTTTGTTTGGTTTAGTGACTTCTGCAATATATTCTTTGAAACGAATATTGAGATTACGTTTAGTTTGTCCAATGTAATTTGATGTCCAATTGAGATGGATCACGGTTGTGGAAAATACAACAAACAAGAAGAGGACTACATGGTTGCTTGCGATACCTGTGTAGTTTGGAATCATTTGGTGTGTAGGAGAATATTCTGGAGTGGCAGAACGAGACTTTGTGTGCCCTAATTGCACACACATCTCAATCGTCGAAACTACACACTTAGAAATTATGAATTTTACACGAGACGTAATTCGTGTTTGTAAAACTTCGGGGAACGTAAAGAAAGATATCGTGTAAAATTAGACATACGCAATCCGACGAAAGATGTGTTTGATTGAATTTATTTTCTCATCGCTTTCAACTCATTCTTATGTTTTAAAAGACGCTTGCATGTGTCGGTCACAAAGGACAGAAATTTACATGACATTTTGGTAGTGTGTACTCCGGAGGCTACCGAACTGGATGAGGGAAACAATCCAGATGAAAAGCTAGCTAATCATCGCGATGAGAACGGGGAAAAGATAAAAAAAAGTGCATCAAAAGAACAAAAAACTGTGGAATCACAAAGACAAGCGAAATATGAACGTTTGGAGGAAGAAATGTTGCACATGGAGAAGCGTTTAGAACATGAAACGGCACTTGAACTGCAGTCATGAGTTCGAGAACAAGCAAAAATACACTAGTTCACGGTCCGTTTTCATTTCCGGGAACGCTTTTTTTCTGCGTGTGAAGCGTTTGGAATTAGAGTCCAAGTTGCGTCGAAGAAAGCTGGAACAGGAACGGAAATTGTGGCAGAAGGAGCTGGATCAGCAGCGCAAAATGTATCGGTTATAGTTGGCGGAAGAAGCAGATTTTTATTTTACATCAGCAGGACGCACTGCGGGCACTATTTGTAATGCTTAAGAAAAAGTTACGGTCCGGTGACCAGGGCAACTGTACTGAAGATACTGGTGCTGACGGTGTACAAGCGACTAGTTGTCAGGGAAATAAATCGGTTCTCGACTTGCAAGAGACACCAAGTGATCGAAATCAAAGATACCAATAGCTAAGGTGTGGCCCATTTAGTATTGGAACAAACATTTTTTATTCTTACAGCGACCCTAGTGATCGGATTTGTAAACTATGACATCTTATGTATTCCCTATAGCAATAACAACATCAAAAGTTTGTTTCGCAGTGCAGTTCTAACGTGTTTCAGAGAAATACAAAATGGAAGAAGAAAAAAGAAAAATAATTGTGCGCAATCATTTGGAAAACCCTTCGTGGTCTGGGCCAAAACTTGCTGAAGTGTTGGGTTTTCCCAGAAATACCGTGTGGCGTGTTTTGAAAAAGTACAGAGAAACTTTGTCGACGGATCGCAAGCTTCAAAGCAAGCGGGGTACTGTCAACCGTCAACCGGAACAAAGTCATCAAGAACATTAAGGCAAACCTCAACATCTCCGCGATTTGACCAAAAAGTTTCGAGGTGCACGCAGTACCGTGCAACGGAGTCGTCTCCGGGAAGACTTCAAGTCATACCGTACCTGTAGACAACCAAATAGGGATGAAAAGCAGAACCATGTGGCCAGAATCCGTGCCAGAAAACTGTATGATCAGGTGTTGACAAAACTCAATGGCTGTCTCCCTATGGATGATGAAACCTGTAAAGGCCGATTTCAAACAACTACCGGGACAAACACTTTACTTGGCTACGGCTCGGGGAGACGTGCCTGCCAAATTCAAGTTTGTGTTTGCAGATAAAGTTGCACGTAAATACATGATTTGGCAAGGCATCTGTAGCTTCGGTAGGAAGACCAATGCTTTCATCACTGTTAAGACATACAGAACGGAATGTCGGACGGAGCGAATATTGCCATTCATCAGATCCCACAATGAACCTGTCATGTTTTGGCCAGATCTTGCAAGCTGTCATTACAGTAAAACAGTGCTACAGTGGTATGAAACCACGATTCAGTTTATACCGAAAGAAATCAACCCACCAAACTGTTCCCAGCTCAGACCGATAGAGAGATTTTGGGCTATTATGAAGAGGAAGCTGAAGGTGAATGGCAGTGTCGTCAAAAACATCAATGAATTGAGAACGAAGTGGAATAAGTTTGCCAAAACGATGGATGAGAATATTGTGCGCCGGTTGATGAAACGTATTCCGGGAAAAGTCCGCAAATTTCTTCGAAATCGAGATGATTAATTTTTTTTGTATTTTCCCTCTAAAGCTCACATAAAGTCGAACATTTTAGTTGAAACAGAATACTATTTGGTTAATGTATATCCGAAATATGCGCAAAAGTCTATGTTCTAAATCTAACTGTGCCACACCTTAGTTAATGAAAATCCCCGAGAAAATGGATCCCATACCGAATGCGAGTAAGAAAGAAGAATCGGCGGTCAAATCATCGTTCGAATCATCGCTCGAGTCTGAGGATGATGAGCCCGAACCCGCGCCATTTAGCAATCAAAAAGTAAATTCTCGTACCTCCCCCGGGTCAGGTCCAACTAATGCTCAGATAGCTGTCCGACAGGTGCTAACGAAGAAGCTTCCGACCTTTAGCGGTAAGGTAAAGGTATGGCCGCTTTTCTTCAGCAGCTACGTCAACTCCACGAATGCCTGTGGGTTTACAGACGTGGAGAATTTTGTGCGGCTGTAAGAGTGCCCCAAAGGACCTGCTCTAGAATCTGGTGAGAAGCCGATTGCTACTTCCGAAAGCAGGCGCTCTGAACAACTCATTCATACATTTTTTTACAAGGTAAGATTAACGGAATAACCATGCCCTGAACGACTCGGGACATTCATACCATTAGGAATGGCAGTACAGGAGTTATGTGACCACTTGGAGGCAGCAAAGTTGCACAACCATCTGGTGAACCCTGTTTTGATCCAAGAGTTGGTTGAGAAGCTTTTGGCTGCAACGAAGCAGGAATGGGTTCATTTCAAAAGGAATGCTCAGGACGTTAAGCTTCGAACAATTGTAGATTTTGCATCGTTCATTGTGTCACGAAGTTACATTGGCTGTTGAGCAACGACGTTTAATGAAATCTGACAAGCCGAAGATGAAAGGTAAGGGCTTTATTCATGCGCATAGTGTAGAAACCGCTGGAATGTCTGATGTTGCACCGCCACCGGTAAGACCGTGTCGTGTTTGTAAGACGATTTCCTCCTGTTAGACTTCAGATGCTGCCTGAAGCACCCGCAGTACCTTCCTTGTGGCCCGTTCGACCGCAGTCCCGGCGCTAATGTTTCTTGAAATTGCACTGACTGGAGAAATGCATACCGCCACAACACCAGTTTTTCAAGTTGTCCTTCTTGCGATTGTTCGGAGAACGAGATCTGTAGGCATTGGTAGCGGTGACAATGGATATAGATTTGCACCGTATCTTGTTTCAGATTTATGAGGATTTTGCACTCCTCGACTACTTTCTCCAGTGTGATGTCGTTCGCATTGTTGATCTTCGGAAGCAGTCGCATCCGGAGTCTTTAGAAGATTTGAGCCCAAACACGAATATCAGGCATTTAAAATGCTTCTCCTTTAGCTCCTGCAGCTTAAAGTCGACGCCCGCTCGATTTACCTTGCAGGAGTAGCTGATAAAGTTCTCATTCTCGTCTTTTGTCGTCTGGAGGCATTGATTTCGACGATGAAAAGTGGATACTGGCGTGCCAAAAATCGTCCTCAGCTTGGCAACGATCTCTTCAAACAAGAATTCTTTCGAGAGTTTAGGTACACACTTAGAAAATTTTACAGTATTCCGGTAAGAAAATTACCGGAACTTGTCAAATTTTACCGAAATCCGGCAAATCGGATTGCCGAACGTTCAGCTGTTGAAAGTTTGGTAAAAAATTACCGAATACTGTAAAATTTTCTGAGTGTGTAAAATGAATGATGTTTACCTTTCGTGAGTGGCGGGACTCAGCTTTCTGTACAGCAATCGAACCTTTGCGTCATCCTCAAGCTGGGCCGAGTCTTTTTCGATGAGGTCTGCATACCGCGAGATCCAAGCATCGAATGAGCACCCTTTCTCCATGTCGTAAACGAACCTTTTTTCGGATGGTTATAAATAAAAAGCTAAGACAGATAATTACTTTTGATAAATATTCCCATGGAAGGTAAATATTTAAGCTTACTTGCAAAAAATTCTACGCCCTTGCGAGCGGCCTTCCGACTGTTAACCGGAACATTCGTCATGGTGGACGAAAACATGCGTGTAGGCATGTTTTTGAATTCTTTTTTCGTTTTATTTATCAATTCCTCCTCAGCTTTCGCGGCAAAATCGTTGGAGTAGAACTTACGCTTCAGGTTGGCACAGAAATTCTGGATTGGACGCAGCTGGGGGACGTTGGGCGGGTTCACCGACTCGGGTACCACATCGATATTCAGCCGCTCTATCTCCTCCAACGATCGCTTCGAGTAGTGGGCCGACGCCTTGTCCGGCCAGAACACCTCGTCTTCGTCCTTATGGTATTTCTTGATGAACGACGCAACGAGCCAGTCCGGAGCGAAAGAAGAGCGGCTTTGATATCCCATTCTCGATGATTGTCAGCCACAGCATCACCTTCTTGGGGAACTTGGTGTGTGAAATGAACTTCACCTCGGAGCTCACTTCCTTCGTGGGGGAAGTAGAATACGAAGTGCCCTGCCAGTCGTTGCCAGCCAGGGTGAGATTGGTCTCGTCGTCCATCACGTCGCGATTCACAGGGAAAATCGAGTTGACCATCTTATTCAGCCGCTGCCGCTGCATCATTGCATGCTGCTCCAAAACCAGTGGACGCGACTCTCGCTTCCTGACATGTTTGTTCATGTTCGCCAGGTACTTTTTCACTCTTTGGCCGGTTGAAACGACCTTCCGGCCGCAGCGATGTAGCCACTTTCCCCTCGGTCTTCCTCTTCAGCATCTTTCGAGCTTCTTGTCGCTCTGGGTTATCGGCCGTCCGGAACCGGGCTTTCTTTCGATGCTCTGATTGTTGTCTAATAGTGCCAAGATGTTGTAGATGCCGGAACGAGCGTATCCAGTGTCCACAAAGTGCCGCACGATGTCCGTTTCGACACGGCGGGGTGCCGTTCTTTGAACGCGCACACTTCTGAACGGAGTTGCTTCACTGTTTTGGCAATCACGGTTAGAGTTAGAGGTCGACTAACAGAGCTGTCGAATTTTGTCTGCTGAGTAATGGGTTACTATGATTGATGCTGCATGGGTAGTTTTGTCAGTGCCGGTGAAGATAAACCCATGAAAAATCGGCAATTTTTGTCCATTTTTTTTTTAAAAATTTTTTTGGGGTAAGGGGAAGAGGAGATAAAGGGCGATACGGTCAAAATTTGGTCAATATCAACTTGACGTATTTCTTTCAATTTTGCATTTAAAAACCTGAACACCCTCATTTTGAAGGTGTGTGTGTGTAGAATGTTGCTCCTATTTTGATTTTGGAATTCACTCTTCAGTTGTCAAAATGCCGTCCAAGCAAGAAGAGCAGCGTATCAAAATTTTGCTCGCACATCGCGAAAATCCGAGCTACTCGCACGCAAAATTGGCAAAATCGCTAAAAGTTGCCAAATCAACCGTTACAAATGTAATTAAAGTATTTGGGGAACGTTTGTCGACAGCCAGGAAGTCTGGATCGGGGGGAAATCGAAAACCGGAAGCCGCTGAGACGACAAAGAGAGTTGCCGGTAGTTTCAAGCGAAACCCTAACCTATCTCTCCGAGATGCCGCAAATAAGCTGGGTGTATCGTCTACAACCGTGCATCGAGCCAAAAAACGAGCCGGACTATCGACTTACAAGAAGGTAGTGACTCCAAATCGCGATGATAAACAAAATACGACGGCCAAAGCGCGATCCCGGAGGCTGTACACGACGATGCTGACGAAGTTTGACTGCGTGGTAATGGACGACGAAACCTACGTCAAAGCCGACTACAAGCAGCTTCCGGGACAGGAGTTTTATACGGCAAAAGGAAGGGGAAAGGTAGCAGATATTTTCAAGCACACGAAACTGTCAAAGTTCGCAAAGAAATATCTGGTTTGGCAAGCCATCTGTACCTGTGGCTTGAAAAGCAGCATTTTCATAGCTTCCGGGACTGTCAACCAAGAAATTTACGTGAAAGAGTGTTTGAATAAACGTCTGCTGCCTTTCCTGAAGAAACACGGTTGTTCCGTACTGTTTTGGCCGGATTTGGCATCTTGCCATTACGGTAAAAAGGCCATGGAGTGGTACGCCGCCAACAACGTGCAGGTGGTTCCCAAGGACAAGAACCCTCCCAACACGCCAGAGCTCCGCCCAATTGAGAAATACTGGGCTATTGTCAAACGGAACCTAAAGAAGACCAAAAAACTGCTAAGGACGAGCAGCAGTTCATGGCAAACTGGCTTTCTGCGGCGAAGAAGGTGGACAAGGTGGCTGTACAAAATCTGATGGCAGGGGTCAAGCGTAAGGCCCGGCAATTCGGATTTGGAAAAGCGGAAGCCTAACTGAATATTTTTCCTGAATTTTATACTAATTGAACTTGAAAAAGAAATGTAATTTGATTTTTTAAATAAACGATTTCACCGATTTACACGCGTTTTCCCTTGACCAAATTTTGACCGTATCACCCTTTATTCGTCCCGATTCGTATTGTGAACGCTGAATAGCTGACACCTGTTCTAAAAGGCGTGCCATCAGCATATTTTGATTGTTGAAGATCTTCAGAATTGTCTCCTTAAATGGCTGATCTTGGTTCCACTGTGATGGCGGATTCGACATCTTTTGACTGTTCGGGATCACACACTTGGTTTCAACGTGTCGTGATATTTTCAGTATTATAATGCGAAAATTCCACCGACACGCGATTCACCGGACTCGACGCAACTTTGTTACGTTGCGAATATTTGTTGATACATTCATCGTAACAAACAATTAATAACATTATTTAGAGCAAAAATACAAATTTAATTATATACTGGGGGAAACAGCGGTTACCTTAATGGTGAAGAATGATGACGTCGATGACAGTAGGCACACTCCCGGTGACAAAGCCAAGAGATAAGAGGTGCAACAACCAGTGAGAAATAGTGATGTGCGCACTACAATAAGCGCAACAATTCGTCGTTGGGTGGTTGGGGTACCACTGGCAAAAAAAAATCTTCAAACTAAGCCTATTGTGGTGTATGTGCATGGGTGTGCTCACATTTGAAAACTTAGTTGAATTTTTTCCGATTCTCCATACATTTTATATGGCAGTTAATAGCCACAACCATGTGCGACCCATACCTTGAAAAATTCTAGATAGCACAATTTTAATCCGATCTGCATAAAATTTTGGAAAAAGAAATTTCAAATAGTGTACAAAATTTCAAAACTATATTTATTTTAAAATGAGGTAGTTGATTTTTTCCGGCTTGAAAATCACTACGCAGCGTACTAAGAGCTACTAACTACCAACATCTATCATAATGTGATATGGAGTCGTCCATCCGAAATAATTTACGTTGAGCATGCAAACAATCGGTTCCGGCTGGAAGCACATCCAATCAATATTGCAGTACTTGCCCCTATTTACCATAACAATTATCTTTCTATCACCCCCCATTATATAGGATACTAAGCACAAAATTGTCCCACATTTTTGCTTTACCTGGAACGATATTCTTCGACCATTTTGCGACCAATCACCCAACCTAGATTATGATGAACAAATTTAAATGCCACTCATGGTTTCTGCCAGATTTACACAGTGCATTTAAAAGACCTCTCTGAGAGCTCAGTTGATAACAACGTGGCAGTCAATTAATTTAGTAATTTAGCCAAGCAACATTCCACCGCACGACTGCCATGCAATCCATTATCAAATTGCTGCAAATCTTGGGTTTCTGGACTAAACCCTACCAAGATCACAACTTCAGAAAACCCTTGTTACACATATTAATGTACATTTTTTGGCTCTTAGGACCAGGAATCAACTACATCGTTCAACACATGTCCAACTTTAAAAGTAGCACCAGAGCCGCAATCGAGTCGATCGGATTCATCAATGGGATTCTACTGTCGGTAAATATCATAGTCCATCGGCCTTTGTTGGAACGGACATACGGCGCTGTACGTTCAGTTCTGCAATCTATTTCAAACGATGTAAGCAAAGATGTGCAATCGACGATCAAACATTTTGAAACATCCACCGATTTTTTCTTCAAAATGTATATAATATTTCAAGCGATAGTTGGTATTGCTTATACTTTATCCAATCCAGTTTTAACCTTAATCGAATATCTACAAATTGGTTATTTACCTCCGTTAAAAGGAATCTTCGAAGCAGAGTAGGTTCTAATAATGGTTGAAAATATCGAAGCATTTAGTGGAAGTCTTTTTCAGTTTCTTTTTCTTCGAATTTTCATCCACCGTGTGGTTATGGTTGCTTGTTGTCGTCATCTGTGGTTTGACCATATTCGATTTGATAATAGTACTCGTTTTAGTGAATAGCTTAAATTGGAGTCTAATTCACCATGTAATAGGTTTGTTCAAGTTGGTGTGCATCAAAATCAGTCGTTTGGATGAACTCTCTGACGAGCACGCAAGACATGAGGAGCTAGTCGAGATAGTTCGAATTCAAGAGATTGCTTATAGGTAGTGTTCTGTTTTATGATATTTGCCTATAAATATTGATTATACTTAATTACGTCTAGGAGTGCACGTGCTATGGAAGAAGTACTCAACGTATATTTGTTAATTCAATTTAGCACGTGCGTCATTGCTATATGCATGACAATGATTACTCTCTCCATGGTGAGAAGACAAACGGTGGATACTGAAACGTTGTAGAACCGATTATTTATTGCAGGCAAGTGACGATCGGGATTTATTGATCAAAATGAGCCTCATGTTGGCGTTTGTTCTTTTCCACATATTCGTGTACTCAATGCTGGGAACGGAGCTTATCATCGTTGTAGGTTTAGATTTTGTTCTCAAAGCGTGATTATATCTGTTTAAAAATACACCAATTCCAGAGCACTTCGGTGGCGGACGCAATATACTGCACGACCTGGTACCAATGGTCAATTGCAGAGCAACAGAATGTACTGTTAATACTGGCAAGATCGCAAATCAAGACATCACTAACCACTGGAAAGTTTTTCGACCTCAGTAGATCCACGTTTGGAATGGTATTTACTGCTACTATTATTGTTCATACTTTTCCAGACCCATATCAAATTAACTCAAACATTTCAGACCCTACAAACAGCGGTGTCACACTTTACGGTGGTTAGACAAATCTACGATTCACAATCCAACTAAATTTCAACTCAAATGTAAACAACCTCGTTTGGTAAAAAAAAACTGGAAGCATTATTCCTTATTGTATGTTTTAATACGAAAATAAAAAAAAATTAAAATAGTAAATTCCAAGTAGTATTCATCAAGCACTTTTTTTTAACGTAAGACTCTTTACCATACCGGGCATCATTTCAAAATTTTGAGAAATGAGAGAATTGCGCTAAAGTTAAAAGTTTAAGCAGCTAAAGGGAAACTATACGCTGGTCTCTCTTCAACTGTCGAAGCCAAAGGGAGCTCGTGGGCTCCGTGGTTAACCGGATAGCGGCATCACCCGTCGTTCAGGCGATGAAGTGAGACTTTGATTCCCGCTCCAGCCTGTGGATTTTTTTGCAAAACGAAAATGTCCACACTGTTCCACTGACTGTTAGGTAAAGTTGTCGGTTGTAATTCGCTCAATGTTCAATGTTCAGTCTGTACAATCTCGAGTTGAAGATGGTGTAAATGTCTTTGTTTTTCTATGAACATGAAATTATCTCACCGAAACACAGAACAACTAAAGCGTGTCCGGAAATATGTTTTGTAACTTTGTCGCGTCAGTGGTCTGAGTCAACGAGAGAATTTCTTTCAGTGAATAGTTTAGCTGTCAGTGCATCTTTCCACCTTTGAGTTGGCGTGCATATTGTTTACTTTTAAATTGAATTTTGACATGACGCCAAATCAGGCCAAAACACTACTTGACCTTCGCGCTGCCTGATCATTGGCAATAATCGCTTCTGGAGACATTCCTTAACAAACTTCTGAGTGTTCATCGTCTCCGTTGTGATGTACGGACTAGATGTTTTACCACACTCGCATATTGCCTGCCAAACCATAACCTTCTTACCGAATTTTTCGGTTAAAATTGCCTTCTCCGTTTCGGGGATGTCTTTGTCTTTGCTTACAGTATAGAATTGTGGTCCGGGAAGCGTTTTGTAATCTAGTTTCACATACGTTTCATCGTCCATTATTATACACCCAGAATTTCTACACAATAACGAATCGTAGAGTTTCCGGCCCGTGGTTTCACGGACTCGGCCTGTTTTGGGTTCCTTTTGGGTTTTTTTCTGCTTCCGGCATGTTTTTAGCCCAAGTTTTTCTTTGGCACGCATGACGTTACTCTACGAGGTCCCTAGTTTTTTCGCGATATCACGAACGGAAGTCGCTGGTTTTCGCTTGTAGGCATCCCTGATCTTTTTATCGATATCCGGACTAACAGGACCGGATTTCCGACCACTCTTCGGCGCATCTTCAAACGTACCCTGTTCTCTATATTTTCGAATCGCAGATCGTACCGCTCCGACGCTTACACCCTCTTCCTTGGCCAATTTTCTCAAGGAGAGTCCGCTCACGGTGCACCATTTGTGCACGATACTTTTTCGTTGTTCCGGAGTAAGACCGCGTATTTTGATAGGTAACACAAAATTGAGCACTTTTTTTATGCTATGTCATTCAGAAATGTGCAAACAAAAGGACGCCACGCCTCCACGCAAGACGGAGGGTGCAAAGAGCGCGGTCAGACGCCGATAGAATCGAGCGTAGACGGGTGCTAGTCGCCGCGAAGGCCGCACTAAACCGGGTTGTAGTGGCCAAAACCAGAGGATCGGCGGCTCCAACCGAGAGTTCATCAGAGCTAGAGCTGGTGCAGGTGATCGTTGGGGGACTCTTTCCGAGCCACGACCCAAGTCCATGGCCCCCCGCCGCCGTATATGTGTCCCATGACCAGCGTTCCAGTATCCCAGAGCTTAACGCTGTCATAGCGACGGAAGGGTGGACGCCCACGTGACCACGTGGGCACTGACAACGGCACAACGGGGGTCGGCGACGAGGCGACGGTGACGAATGACGAACTCATTGCGATAGCAAAGTCGCTAAAGGTGAACAAAGCGCCGGGACCGGATGGTATTCCGAAACCTGGCCATCAAGACGGCTATCTTGCTGGATCCCGAAATGTTCAGGGTGGTGATGCAAAAGTGTCTGGACGACGGCGTCTTCTCGGACGCCTGGAAAATTCAGACCCTTGTGTTGCTACCAAAGACAGGGAAGCCACCAGGAGATCCATCGGCATATAGACCTATATCTCTGTTGGATACAGCGGGTAAGGTGCTCGAGAGGGTAATCCTCAACAGACTGACAACATACACGGAGGGTATAGGCGGTCTGTCTAATAATCAGTTTGGCTTCCGTAAAGGGAAGTCGACGGTGGATGCCATGCTGTCCGTCACCAAGACGGCCGAGGTGACAATCCTGCGCAAGAGGCGAGGAGTACGATACTGTGCGGTGGTCATCCTTGATGTGAGGAATGCGTTCAATAGCGTCAGTTGGGCGGCTATCGCCGACTCGCTCCAACGCCTTCAGGTTCCTGGGTACCTGTACAAGATTCTCGGAAGCTACTTCCAGAATCGCGTACTGGTATATAATACAGAGGCAGGCCAGAAAGGTGTGCAGATCACCGCAGGCGTCCCGCAAGGTTCGATCCTGGGTCCGGTGCTATGGAACACGATGTACGACGAGGTACTGCGGCTTGAGTTCCCGAGCGGGGTAAAGATAGTCGGGTTCGCAGACGACATCACCCTTGAGATATGTGGTGAATCCATCGAGGAGGTCGAGTTAACGGCCTCACACTCCTTTGTCATCCACGTCGATTACGCTTGCAAGAAAGCCTCTACGGCTATATTGGCATTATCCCGCATGATGTCGAATAGCTCGGCGGTGCAAGGGAGTAAGCGTAAACTCCTGGCCAGCGTCGCCCTGTCCATACTTAGGTACGGCGGGCCGGCATGGATCACCGCCTTAAGAACCAAGAGCTACGCAAGTAAGCTAGAGAGTACACACAGGCTTATGTGCCTAAGAGTGGTGAGTGCATACCGAACGGTTTCACGCGACGCGGTCTGCGTCTTAGCGGGGATGATGCCAATAGGCATTGTCATAAAAGAGGACGTAGAGTGCTTCGAGCAACGTGGAACAAGAGGTATTCGGAAGACCACTAGAGCCGCATCCATGGTTAAGTGGCAAAGGGAATGGAACAACTCCACTAAAGGTCGGTGGACCCACCGACTAATCCCGGAATTAACCGGGTGGCTCGGTAGGCGACATGGTGAAGTGAACTTCCACTTAACGCAGATATTGTCTGGCCACGGCTGTTTTAGACAATACCTGCACAAATATGAGCATGCACAGTCCTCCGCATGCAGCGAGTGCGCGGGAGTCGAGGAAACTGCGGAACATGTGTTCTTCGCATGTCCTCGCTTTGACGGCGCGAGATCCGGCATGATTGCCGTAAGCGGTCACGACACGACTCCGAATAACTTGGTCCAGAGGATGTGCCAGGACCGGGACGTCTGGGACGCGGTATCCGTAGCAGCCTCCCAGATCGTCCTCGATCTCCAACAAAAATGGCGAAACGACCAAAGGGAGGTCCCAGGGACCACCTAACTACTAAAGCCCTAAGTAGTTAGACATAGTGGGTGCTTAACAAGCACAATAGCCCCCTCCCCGAAGTAATACCGAAATGTGGTTCCGGGGAGGGTTCAGGGCTTATGGCACGGGTGGATTTTTAGTGGGTCGAGGAGTTGGCACCCTCATCCCCACACCCTGAGTTCTTCAGGTGTCTGGTTGCAGATTTTCCATCCCGTCTAAAAAAAAAAAAAAAAAACAGGACGCAGCCAAAACATGTTGTAATATTTCATTATAATCAAAGTTACCGTTAAAATAAGGTGTGCTTATACTTTCTGGAACAGTCGTTATTTGCTCTAGTGCAGCTGTGATGGTTTTTAAGTACTATTTGCTGACCCAAATTCCCTTTTGCTGCTGGGTTGGCGACAATGATGACCTTGGCCTATATTAGTATCAGCTGTTGTGTTCGTATGACGATTCGTAATTTAGATAAGACGAAAAGGAGCGAGATGGACCGAACCCGGCCCGGGCCAATGACGATCATGTAAGGTCCAGCCCATCAGGCAGTTTACTTGTGTTGGAAGCAAAAATATAGTAAATATTGCTGGGCAAGCGAGCGTCGACGGCAAACTACCATAACATTCCATACTGTGAACTGATAGTTTGACCATAAACAGCTGCGCCGTGTAAAAAGATAAACATTGTGAGGAAATACAAATACCACTATACATTTCCACATCTCACGAATACCGTTAAGCCTGGTGGCCCGGGCATTCTATAAAAGTGATTGGGCCCGGGCAAGCGTTTGACACAAGCAAAAAAAGGAAAAACAAAAGGATGTGGTTTGTGCTCTTCTTCTACTTCTTCTTCTTCTTCTTATTCTTTGTTTGATTGACGTTTGCTCAGAAATGGCCAGTAACTACGACTATATGCCCTACGATTATTATTATTTATTTCGCGTTGCGAGTGGTAGTTATGTTCTGATACGGATGGTGGCACAGTGACCGGTTACGGTTTGATTCGGTCACTTGCAGGTTTCGATGACTCTCAATGGTGGTGCATTTCAAGCTATGTCAATAGAGTGAAGGCTCCATGGATCCGGAATGGCGATGCTACGGTGACGTTGAGGATTACGAATGCTTTAATCTCGTTGATGCTGATTGAGATTATTTCAAACGATCAAAAGTAGATCCCAATGAAAAACCATACCGACGAGGCACCGTATGGCATCGTTATCCTCCGGATTGCTGGTAAGGAGTCAAGAATTTAAAATTGCTTCTATCTGCATCAGAATCGTCTGTATCTCGTCGTACAAGAACGTCTGGTTGCCAGTCGTTCTCTTCAAAATCAGTTTGAACAACTGAACTGCTGACTTCTAAAGTCCACCAAAGTTTGGCGAACGCACCGGAATGAAGTGGAACTGGATCTGGTCTTCCGCGGAACTTCTAATGATAGACTCTTGGAACTGTTGGTCATTGAACAGGCCATGTAACTCCTCCAGCTTGCGTCCCGCTCTGAGGAAGTTTCTTACACTATCGCACATGATTATTTACGGTTTACCACATCCAGACGAGAATCGTTTCAAAGTAGCGAGGAATGCTTGAGTGGAGAGGCCAGACGCTAGCTCCAAGTGGACAGCTTTGGTCACTAGACAGACGTAGGCGACGACAAAAAATTTCACCTGGCGGTTTCGATGATACGAATAGGCGATTTGGAATGGACCGCAATATATCAACTCCTACACGTTGTAATGGAGAATATGGAGTGACTCTATCGGGAGGCAGATCCGCCATCAGCTGATTTTGAATTTTGAGCTTGACTATCAAGCAACGTACGCATTCGTGAATGATTTTCCTAACGATGTTCCGGACATTGGTTGGCCAGAAGCGTTCTCGAATGGATGAGATCATGAGCTGCTGATCACCGTGCAGCAACTTCCGATGGTTGTGCGTGACGACAATGTGCGTAGTTAAACGGATACCGATGATCGAGGATGTATGAGTGCTTCCGACGAGTCGCAACGCCTAGCGTGATGAAACCGACTGCTAACGCATTAGGTTAATTTGACATCCATTGCTTACATCAATTCTCCTGACGTTAGATGTCACCTCTAATAATGTCCTGAAAAACGCAAAATTCTTAAAGTAACTGTAATAACAAAACCTAAAATTGTTCTCATATGCATGAAATTAACTTTATTCTATTTGAAATTCAATAATATAAATTAATACTGCAACTCCATCTGTTCGTCGTTCAGGGAGAATCATATACTTGCCGCAGCACTGTGAAGAATTGCACCGCTGCTCGAATTGTCTGTAAACATCAAAATATATATATGTATAACTCTAGCGTTGTGTTGATATGAAATTTTAAATAATTACCATGCCCAATGTGACCCGATTAATGAAGAAAAACTTCCCCGTTGTAAGCACTGCCATTTTCTGTGATCTTATCAACGCAAATAGCACATTGCGTTGGTAAAAAACCGTCTGCTGATACCATCCTGTCGCGTAGAATGCTTCTGTCAATGATGTGCTCTTAAATGGAATATTTAAATTATTTTACCATATCTACACAAATAAAAGTTTAGTACGCAACCGAATATATGAGTTCTGTTCCTAGTAATGAATACATAGATATGTGGAAAAATGTGTATATCAGTACAATTCCCATTTTAAGCAATAAAATTCGATCTTCCTTCGCCTACAAAATAGGAAATTAAAGAAAGAATTGAGAAAACCTACCTCAGAGACAAACCATCGATAATGCTGTCATTGTCATGCAGATTTCAGTTAGGCAAATGGAATATAGTATGAGCAGCAACACGTTCAAAGCATTTTCCAATGCACGTGCGCTCCTGTAAGCAGTTTCCTGTAAATGCACTATCTCCACCATTTCTTTATGAAGAATAATCTTTTCGGTGAATTCGTCCAAACGGGAAAGCTTCAGTCTAACTATTTTGAATAGTCCGGAAACGTTGAATAACATACTCCAGAAGAAGCAATGCGACGAGATCAGAAATATCAACAGATGCAATGATATGAACAAGGACACTAAAAATGTAGCCAGCCATATCAAGAAATGGCTTCGATAGTCAAATACGATGTAACTGAAATTATACAGAAACTTAAATTGATCATTAGACACCACAGGAGGCAATCTTCACTACTGACTCAGCTTCAAAAACTGCCCGCAAAGGAGGCAGAACACCAGTAGTAATGTAGTGCACTAAGAGTATGCAGGGAATAGAGAAACCATACAAGCAAACGATAATAGATTCAGCAGCAATATATCCCTTGAATATCCACGAGGAGAACTTTTGCATCTGCCTGAGTGTAGTCTGTACATCCCTGTGCTGATCTAATGAGACTTCCAGCAGAGTCGACTGCATATCGTTGAAAGTCTGCTCTAACAGCCGACGGTGAATCGCGAAAATGGTAGCCTGTGGGACGGCGAGGCCTAAGATGGTTATTTCGACTAAGGATCCCATGCCCAAGGTAATGTCAGACTCATTCCGAGCGATGAACGCAATTCCAGGTAACACTATCCATACGGTGACTTCAAAGATGAGACATTTTGCTCTGCGTAAGTTGTTACAATGATCGGGATAGCTCCAGAAACCAAGGACTTGCAGCATTCTGACGATTAGGTTCATCGTGTTTGTATCTGAAAACTGTGGACAAAGAATACTTGGGAAAGGAATTTCAAGGTTTTCGATTAAAAAGAAGGCATTTTTTCGGCAATGATGCCAGATTTGTAGGTATGCTTTTGTCAGAAGTGGATCGAGAGTTTTTTCAAGATGATATTTTGTTATCAATCTGCTGGTTTTACAACATTTCGACAAAGATTTTTCATTAGGGCCTAACTGACACACGTAAACAATGGCTTTTTCCGCGAATTTCTCTTCATTGAAAACTCGCCTTATCAATCCACCACGGTTATTTCGAAGAGGCAAAGTTCACCTATCCGATAGAATTAGAGGCTTACATGGGGAGCCTTGGTGCAACGAGAAATTTGCGGAAGAAGCCATTGTTTACGTTTGTCAAGTTAGGCCCCAAATGAAACGTCTTTGTCGAATTTCAATTCAGCTTTCCATTACAGTTTTTGCAACAATAAAACGAATACTATGGGAAACACACAAACAATATAGTGTTTTTTATTCAGTTGTTTGGTATCTAACGATCGCGATCAAATTCCATTGAATTCCACTAGTAAAACTTATCTTTTAATAGAGAGGCCATT
Source organism: Aedes koreicus (assembly GCA_024533555.2). Classification (NCBI taxonomy): domain Eukaryota; kingdom Metazoa; phylum Arthropoda; class Insecta; order Diptera; family Culicidae; genus Aedes; species Aedes koreicus. The sequence goes on from JAHHFK020002873.1 coordinate 55,848, forward strand.
TCGTCTGCGACTTACAGACTTCGCAGGCAGAATAGGCTTATTTGTCAAAAGATAAGATTTTCTAATGGAATTTAAAGGGATTCACATAGTGATAGTTTGAAAAAGTGTTTCAGTTTTTTATTTTCTATTTTGAAAAAACTCGAACAAGTGAAGTGTTAGTTTAAATTTTGCTGTAACTAAGCTTGTAAAAGTGTGTTTCTTGAAATATTTTTCTTACGTGAAGACAATAATTAAGTTGATTTATGATAATTCAAAACTTTTTCAACAGTGATTTTAATATTTGATCATTTTAAAAAGGCTGAACTAGACTGAAATAAGTTTTGAGCAGAGTGTAGCAAATGAAAACAATACGAGTAACAACACCATTTCCCTTGTCTCTGTCATAACATTAAAAACCGTAGACATATCGTATTCTTGATTATTTATTTTTTTAATACTACTGGCATTCCTGCTTGTTAAAATGTGAATTGAATATCAAGTAAGATTAATGTCATTTATACTGTATTAAAACCTACAGCGCTCTGAGGATTCGTTAATCACTTCTTAAGACGTTGAAATATAAGCACGTGTAACTGACATCTAGTGCCCGTCAATTAGAGTACATGTTCGGAACTTATTAATTATTGCCACGTTCGTTTGATATCAGAAGCTTACTACTACTAGAATTAATTGCTTTAAGTAGCGTTTGCACATGTTGGTTAGTCGATGTAAAATTTATGAGAATGCATTTAACAAAAATAGCTTCATAATTTGAATACGTGCCTTCGATGTTTGACATTTTATTTCTATGGAACGGTGGTAGATCATTTTAATTCGTCATTTTTCATTTGAATTTCAATTGTTCAGTAGTTTCAATTCCACTAATTTTAATTTCTTCAGAACTTAGTTAATGACTTTTGAAGCTTTGCAATATTAAATTGCACATCTTAGTACAATGCTGCAAATGCTTGGAATTAAAACCACAGAGAACAGACGTTCATCTTCGGTCTGCTACTTGTGTAAAACTTTAAACCGACATTTCAAATGTATTTCGTTATGCTCCTGGTAGGCGGCGCTGTAGTTGTGCGATAACTGAAATGTAAATGTTTATCAATAGAAAGCCTAGCACGTAACCTGAAAAGTTTTGTTTGTTTTTTTTTCTGAACTTGCTTCTTATACGGGCTGCCCATATTAACTTTTACACACGTTTTTCAAGAAAAGGTATATGGACAACAATGTCTGTTCTCTGTGTTAAAACTAAAACAATATTTTTGGCAACGTTTATGGCGATCGTATGATTGAGGTGATTCAAAAACATAGTTTTGAATTTGTAGTTTACAATTTCTTGACCTTTGCACAATTGTTCCTTAGATTCCATCTCGCGCTAGTACACTGAAAAAAATCTTCACGAATACAAATTTCGTCCATTTAAATTAAAAATATTGATGTTCAACTTGAAACATAAAAAAATATTTAAAGTTTATAGAAAGCATGTTTCGAACGAAAATGACAATTTTTGAATCAAACTCAATGGATGTTTCAACAATACATTCATCGGGTAGGCGTATTTGAGCGTGTACTTCCCTCTCCAGAATGTGAGGCCGAAAGAAAACTTGATCGGAAACTTGACAGAAACATTGATATGTTTAAAATAGACATAACATGATTTTTATTTCAAACATCGAGTCATTTGGTCTCAAACACAGAATATGTTTGAAATAAAGCAAGTTTATGTTTGCGGCCAGAATGAACTAAGTTTATGTTTGGATTTACCTGATATATGTTTGTTATGACGGTATTTGTTTCTGCGTGTTGTAGTAAAGACTAACATTCTAACCGACTATGCCTATTTTCAAAACTAACACGCCTTCAACATTTGTCGTACATTTGACCTCATGTTTATATCAACCTCACCATGGTTGAATTCAATCGCAGGAGGCATGGTAAAATCAACGCATTTATACCCAAGCAGCACACAGCGGTCACAAATGGTTACAGCAACTTGATTGTGACTTATTTGAGTCACAAAGCAGTCACTTTTACTGGTTTGCAACAAGTGTGCTACTAGGGTAGTCAGGTGAAAATTGTTGATGTTTGCGCTTAATTTAACTCTCGAAATGGTAGTTTTTATAGCGGTTACGTTTCTCTAATGGCCTCTGTGAAAATGCTATTGATGGTTAGAGAAAAAAATGTGTGCCTTGTTCAGACTACAGAGTTATAAGATGTTATAACGGTTGTCAAATAATTTCATCCAGAAACTCGTCATCGAGATAGGATTTTAACATGTTATAACTGCTCAGTCTGGCCAGTGTCACACTTTCCATCCATCGGATGCATTCATTTCAGTTTCAATGTGTAGCAGAGTGTATAAAATGAGGTGAGTGTTGTTGTTTATAATAAATATGATTCAATTTCACTTAGCTTTTTCCCTTTGGTTGGGGCTCCTCCTCATGGTTTACCTTCGTTGGCACTTTCATTGGTTTTTTCTTTTCTTTTTTCTTCAATTTTCACACATTTTCAATTCTTCAGAAAATTGTAAAATTTCCCCCTTATGACTTTCATCATGTTATTTGGTTATTTGATGACAGAGAAGAAGATGGCGCAGAAGAGAGGAAGATGACGTAGAAGAAGATGGCGCAGCGGAAGACTGAAAAAGATAATGAAAAGATGACGGAGAGGAAGATGACGGAGAAGAAGATGATGTAGAGGAAGATAATGAAAAGGAAGAAATCGAAAAAGAGTATGATGGAAAGGAAGTTGAAGGAGAGGGAGAGGAAACGAAGAAAAACATGATGGAGAGAAAGATGACGGAGAAGAGGATGATGGAAAAGAAACAGAACATGTTGAAAAAAAATAGAAGGAAACGAAGGAAATTTGACGCAAAAAAAATAGTTGCAAACATAGTTTTCGCACATAATATGCATGCTTCATAAATTGTAAGGAAATTCATTTTGCTTGTCATCGCGAAAACGCTATATTACCAACAATCAATATGAAAATAGCGTTTTGAAATTGGTTCACTGTTGTAGAACTCCTAGGTCCGAAGTACACCTTGCAGTCTGCACCTTGCCATACAATCTTGCGCTTCTCGGTACCTTTTGGTACTAGTATCTTTGTTTTTGTTTTGATTCGCTATGTTATTTTGACAGAATATTTGAGAGTGTGTTGGTGTGAGTAACGTTATTAGGGGCGAATCATTATGCTTGGGACCAAGCTTGGGACCGGTTTGCTTCCTGAGCCAAAAAATATATTCATTTTCTTCATGACTATCCACCCGCTGATATTACACCTTTTTCATACATCAGTATGAGCATGATTGACCACCCGATAGCTGCTACTACTGCTGCTGTTGGGTTCACTCACAAATGTGGGTGGATTATTTCAGTTTAATACACAGATACGTTAAAACACCGAGTTTGAGAATCGATTAAGACCAACAGTGGTGATGCTGTTGGGGCCACTAACATGTGCACAGAGAGGAATTTGATGGTCAATTTTACCATTATTGGGGGTTAGGATGACTATTGCAGTATAGTGATTTTGAACCGACTATGATCATGGTCAAAAGTACCATTAAAAATAGTTGATGCAACATTTTCCATAATGTTGGAATAGTGCTTGTTACCATGATCATAGTCAAAAATACCATGAACGTGGAGAATTCGACCATTTTCATGGTTATTGAAACCATTATATGCGATAGTCATCCTGACCATGATTTAATTGTCGGTACAACGATGAAATTTTTCTCAGAGTGCGGGTAATTTATTTCAATGTAAAATACTTTGATATGTCAAGTTTGAAGAACGATTTATACCAGCACTAAGGATGCTGTTGCGGTCACTCTCAAGTGTGGGTGGATTTATTCAGTAGAATACAAAAATACGTTAAAACATCGAGTTTGAGAACCAATTTCAACCAACAGTAAGGATACGCTTCATTTATCGTATCCGCATATGTTATTGTTTCTGCTGAGAAGGGCTAGAATCATTTGTTTACCTCCACATAGATGAAAAAGCGTCACGCTTCAAGCCGTATGCTGTGAATTAATCTTCATTAATTACGCTACTTCTCACAAGTCATCAAAGTCTAGAGAGATCAACCACGGAATCAGAAGCAGCTCTTTGCAACAGGACAGGACCGATTGTAAAAAGGTTAAAAAAAGCACCTCCTCAACGCGGTCTTTTTTTATTTCATTTCAAGTCGATAAAACAGATCTGTCAAAGATCCATACCACAAGAAGCACCAGAAAGCAAATCATTTTTCCATCACCAAATTTTGCGTAGTCCTTTTAATTGCTTTCAAACAATACATGAATGTTCCTTTTTATTACATAAATGCTTCGTTCATCAATTTTGTTGCAGAAATCAACGAATATGTGGCTAGTTCAAACGATTGATTTCGTAGCATAAAATGTGTTTTCGACAAAATTTTAGATAAAAGCTCAACCATTCTAATAAAAATACAAACTTTAAAAGAAAACTCTTTTTAATGATAAAATATTTAAAAAAATACCGCCACAAAATGCGAACTTTATTTTTCGTAAATTAAAGCCCACATTTTTTTTCACCCACTAAAAAGTTTGGCTATATAAAATCACAGACTGAAAAAAGTATACTTTGACTCAGCCAATTTTTTTTTACATCAATTCTTCTATCTGGTAAATATTAAAAACATATGAGTTTATGGCCTAATTCACGAACTAGAACATCCTGAATATTAATAAACAAATTCCTTACTAATACGTTAAACTTTTTTTTGTTATCTTTCTATGATGTTCTATCCAAAATGCACTTGTGTTCATAACATCAGATCTACGGTTGTAACAGTAGCTTTTAGGGATATATATCAAACGATATACATTCAAACATATTTAATGAACCTTTTGAAGGTCAACAGTCATTATTTGATAATATTTTGATGTTCTATGTCGTCTAAACAGTCCTTGAGTTCAGAACTTAAGATCTACAGCAGTAACAATAGCTTTTGGGCTATACAAAGTTACGCTACGTATTCAACCATATTCAGTAAATATTTTCGAGTGTAAAAAGAACATAAGGAGATAAACTGGGATGATCTAGGTCATCGAAACTGTCCTTGAGTTCAGAACATAAGATCTACAGATGTAACAGTAGGATTTGGGAGTATGCAAAGGGACAATATGTATTTAACAATATTCATTGAATAGCGTGGAAGGTCAACGGACACAATGTGACAATATTGGGATATACTAGGTCATCCAAACTGTCCTTAAGTTTAAAACATCAGATCTACAGCTGTAACAGTAGTTTTTTGGGCTATATAAAGAGACGATATTAATTCACATATATTCAATGAATGACCAGGTCAACAGTTATTATTTTATAACTCCAAACTTTTCTGGAGTTTAAAACATGAAATCTACGGTAGTAACAGTATCAGTAGCTTCGATAGTAACAGTTTTTGGGCTATACACAGTTACGTCACGTATTCAAGCATATTCCTGGAATTCAAAACTTAAAATCTACAACTTTAACTGTAGTTTTCTGAACCAACGTAACAATATGTATTTGATCAAATTAAGTGAGTCTTCTGGAAGGACAACAGATATAATGAGATATCTTGGGATGTTCTAGGTCCGAGATATCTTTGGATGTTCTAAGTCCGAGGAGGCTTAAATTTGGTCACGAACAGGATCACCACTTAAAATCCGTCCTTTCGATGACGACTAATTCTATTTTTCATTATTATCATCAATTTTAACAATGACTACTTCAATTTTAACAGTGATATCCACAGAAAAAAACCCGAATTAATCCACCGATGGTGAGACTGAACCCTTCTTACACTTCACCAGAATTACGAACTCAAACTGGATACATATTTTCATCAGAAATTCCAGGAAGAACCAGGAATATTCGATACATTCAGTTTATAAAATGAACTATTTGTCAATCCTGAACGTAAATGTTCATCGATGTGATTAAAATATTGCCATTAATAGTCTTTAACGACCTGTTTATGTTAGTTATATAGAAGAGGAAATTACTTAAATATTAGAAATTTCATATAATCAGTCCATGGAACGAATTATTAGACAATCCTAAACGCCAATTTTGATGATCGATATGGATTCAAGATGCTTAATAAGTACATGTTCGTTGAAAATAGTGTAGTTATAGTAAATGGAGACGTTGTGTAATTTTCGAATATACTCGTTGCAGTTCAAAACCAGTCCACTCGAGCCAATCGATCCCGCTCTAATTCAATAAAGTCGCATGGTGTGGCTAGTCCGCTGTATGTGCTATATAACGCACCAGATGCGGAACAATAGAATGCAAGCGGCATCGATTAGGGTGAGTGGTCTTGTTCAGTTTTGAACTGCAACGAGTATATTTTCATCTCACAATTATGTGCTCTCAGGTATTGTTTTGGTCCAATCATAATGAAATTTTGACCAGTTATTTGAAGATTTTATAGCTTTGATTTGGCTAAAATCGGTACACAAATAGCTCAGTATGTAATCGGAGACTAAACTGTTTGATTACTATTATAATAGGCCGTCAAGTACTGTTTCGTGCATATCTACGTAACGAAATGTCCGAATGAAAAAAAAATCAATAGCGTTATATGGGAATGTTGTAGCTTTCATTTGCCGTCAACAGAACTGAAATCGGTTCACAAATGGCTGAGGAACCGATGTGACATTATTTGTACCACACACACACACACACACACACACACACACACACACACACACACACACACACACACACACACACACACACACACACACACACACGCGCGCGCACACACACACACACACACACACACACACACACACACACACACACACACACACACACACACACACACACACACACACACACACACACACACACACACACACACACACATACATGTGCTCAGTTCGTCGAGCTGAGTCGAATGGTATATCACACTCGGCCCTCTGGGCCTCGGATAAAAAGTCGAGTTTTCAAGCGATCTTAATACCCTTCTTTTGGTGTAAGAAGGGTAAAAAGATGTATAACACAAAATCGTAATATTCGTTGCATGCCAATCATGTGAAATCAATAATATGGGTCCTAATACACTACATTGGAGTACTACTAGTGTGCTTTTCACAAGGTTCGAAACACAACCTTTAAAAGTGGTCCTTTGGATTATTTTAGAAAAATAGCTTTCGAACCATCTATATTCAGGAAAATTCTCGAATATACAAAGCACCTGATTGTTTTTAACAACAAAGCCGAGAAATCGATTCAAAGGCGCCTTCAGAATTAAAGAAAAATAGCACTTTTCGATCAAAGTGTCCTTTTCACTATGCTAACTTTAAATTCAATGCTGTTTCACAATAATGACCTTGACGATACTCCAATTATATTGGTGAGATCAAATTATTATTATTTAAATTCATTAATAGCTGGCCTTTTAACGACAACCAGGTGATTTTCTTCAGCTGCAATCGTTCCAACAAATTATTGGATCGGAATAACTAAGGATTATTTCCAAACTTGTCGGACGTGCTCAGCTCGCATTAACTAAGCAATTGCAGCAGATTGTTTCCGATGACATGAAAGCAATTTTGTGTTAATGTTATGTACTCCTGCTGTTTCTCATATATGTTTTCAGTTTCTCGATCGTTATTGGGTGAAAAATTTCAAGCCTACAGTTAACATAAACCGGCTGTTTTATTTTGTCAAGCTCATTGATTAGTAGCTGGATTGATTAGTTGACAAAATATTATCATGTTATCGACGAAGAATGATATTAGAGAAATTTACGTGCTATGACTTCTCGAGTAATTGAATTTAAATGTCTCACGAATCACATAATTCCTATGGTATCCAATAACACCATACGGTAAAGCGAACAAGCCTTTGCCAGATGTTGCTTGCAATTCGCGAAAGTGTTTTGAAATTTGTGAGAAATCCAAGTTTGAAGTCATTCTTTACAACTGGCTTTGGGCCATAAATTACTCGAGACTTGCTCTGATTGTTCTAATTTCCAGCGTAATTTACAATAACTAGATTTTAACAAAGATTCAAAAATTGAAGTTAGAAAATATTATAGTAAAAATGGACCTTTACATGAAACTTCCAAATAAATTAAATACAAAGGCTGGTGTCGAACCAGCCCAATTAGCTGAAAGTCACCTGAATAACACTGTAGTGGGCCGGTAATCACAGTGGCCTACACGCAGTGGGACGTGATACGAAAAACATCCAAACTTGTCTATGGTAGTACAAAGACTGAGTTTATTGAATTTAACTTTTACATATTTTCGGTTCGGTGACATCTGAAGTCATTATGTAGTTTTTCATGAAAATCAATCGGTGATCGAGAGAGGATCGGTTAAGGCTGAGAGAAAGAGAAACTACATGCTTGGCGTGGTAACGCCGCTTGGCGTTCAAATGCATTCATAATGGTAATTCTACACTTCTGCTTTTGGTGTAAAAATGCTTGATGTGTCCTTTGCAGCACATCGAACCCATTAGTGCATTGCTTTGCACACTGCGTTCGATGACTGACAAAAGTCTGGGAATAGCCTGACGTCGCAACAGGGTGCGACTTGTGAGGTCAGCTAGAATAGCTAACATGGGAACATGACAACGTACCGCGCACATGTTACAACACATAGGACAAAAGTCCCCGGTTTGACACATAGATGGCGTCACTCATAAAAAAAAAACCTCGATGACGTTCGAAAGGTGCATCCTTCAAACATCACCTGTTAAAATTTAATGACATTTTGTTTACTAGTTTGTGAAATGTTAAGTTAGAAGGTTGCACGTTCAAGGTCGTACAAGCTCAGACGATGCACCTCGCTCTGGTCGCCCAAATGTTGTTCCAGAAACCGTCTCGAAAGAGTACTCTATCATTATCTAAAATCTAAAAGTGAAGTTGCTGGAGATAGCTAACATCGTGAAGATATCAAAAGGAAGTGCTTTCTCAATTTTGCATGAACATTTGGGTATGAGAAAATTGTTTGCGATATAGGTGGCCGAATAGAAACAACAACGTACCTATTCTTCTCAGCAGTGTTTAGCCATGTATAAGCGTAATAAATAATAAGATGGGTTTTTTGCGTCGATTTGATACAATGAATGAAACATGGATTCATCACTTCACTCCAGAGTCGAATCGACAGTCAGCTGAGTGGACGGTACCCGGTGAAAGCCGACCAAAGCGACCGAAAACACAAATATTGGCCGGCAAGGTTAAAGCGTCTATTTTTGGGATGCAGACGGAATTTTATTTATTGATTACCTTAAAAAAGGTAAAAGAATCAAAATGAATCAAACCATGATCAAAATCATGGTTTGAAAATGGAAATTGGAAGAAAAAAACAACGGCCTGGAATGTAGAAGAAAAAAGTGCTCTTTCATCAAGACAATGCACCATGTCACAAGTCATTGCTAACGATAGGAAAATTGCATGAATTGAAGCTTGAATTGAGGCCTCATCCACCGTATTTTGCAAATTTAGCCCCTAACGACTATTTCCAGTTCTCAGATTTGAAAAAGGAGCTTGCAGGCAAGAATGTATGATCAAATAAAGAGGTCATCGCCGAAACTGGAGCGTATTTTGAGGACAAACCGAAATCGTGTTATAAAGGGTGTCCCACATCAAATTGCACCACGGAAAAAACGCCTTAGAAAGTTACCTAGATGACCGGTCCTTGTCGAACTTTCAGACAATAAAATATAACCCTTGAATAAGCTTTTGGCATATTTATTTCATTCAACTTCAATACCATAACCGTATGCTCGCACCTTACGCTTAACTCAGCTCATTAGGTTCTGTACAACATCTGCCAGCAGCTTCTTCTGTACGGAAACCCACTTGTTCTTCATGTCTTTCTCAGATTTGACCTCCTTGGGATGCTTCCGTCGTGCTTGCTTCATAATAGCCCAGTATTTTTCGATGGGCCTGAGTTCCGGTGCGTTGGAGGGGTTCATGTCCTTGGGTACGAAAGTTGGCCTCGTACCACTACAGGACAACATTTGATTATTGGCACGAAATTAAATCCGGCCAGAAGATCGTAGGCCCTCGTGTTGTTTCAACAGAGAAAGCGACGCTTCTGTAGACACTCCTTGAGGAAGATCTCCCCGTTTACAGTCACATGAGCAGATTGCTTGCCAGCCCAACAAACATCGGTGTTGAATTAGAGCTTGTTCAAACAAATTTGGAGAAGCTATTCAGCTATTCTAGAAGAAACAGCTGAATAGCTTCTCCAAATTTGCTTGAACAAGCTTTAATTCAACACCGATGTTTGTTGGGAGATTATGTATTTCTTGGCAAACTTTGAAAGCTTTTGCTTCCTTACTTCCTCCGAAACATCAAATTTGTGCTTGGCGTTGAACAACAGTAGCCTTGGAAGCTGTACGGTTTCCGGGCCCGTATTTTACCGTTCGTCACGATTCAGCCTTCTGCACTTTGTACATATGCAGTCCCTCCTGTTCCTTGGCTCTCTGAACGAAAGACTTGTACAAATTCAACTTTTTACCACATCCCTGGCCAAAGCATTGAGATTCCCCTCAAACGCTTTCACTACACGCTTGTGATCCTGATCACTAATAGAACATCCATTCTGACTTCATTTCTCCTTCCATTCGATGCTCAGAGTTTCGTAGTAAGGTTATCACACGACTCACCGTTGACTGCACGATTCCGAGTTGTTTTCTGATGTCCCGATGAGAGAGTTGAGGATTTTCCAGGTACTTGCGCATAATCAATTCGTGACGTTGGTTTTCGGGTAACACCATTTTTTCCAATTTTCGAAAAACTAACAGCGATAAAAATACATACAACAACAAAAAACACTATAAACTACTTCAACCCAAATTTTGAAGAGAAAATACCCAATTGGTTATTTTCTATAGCGTTTTTTTCCGTGATGCAATTTTATGTGGGACACCCTTTAAAAATGGTATCGCAATGTTGGAGGGCCGTTGGAATGATCGTATTGCTCTTCAAGGAAAATATATTGATGAATATAATCGAAATTAAATAAAAAGTTGTTTTCATTGTCAAACCGGGGACTGATCGATTTGTTAAATACTTAAATAATATATCGTTTATCGACATCGTTTCCAACAAGCTTGAATTAATCTAATTGGCTTATTTAATAGGTTATTTAATCAGTTTTTCACATGATGGACATTAATTGCCAACTAACGAATCGATCAGTGAAAAACAACCTCTTTTTAGTCAGTACTAATCCTTTGATTAATTCTGAATCGTTTCCATTGTAGAAGGATCCTTCCCATATTGTTCGCTACTTTTCAAGGAACCGGTTGTATTTCTTGCAATAGCTGTTTAAATCTTCTACCAACAATGGCATCAACTAATCAGAATGTCTCGTTTCCGCTCATGTCGTTTACCGTGAAGTGTTGTAAGCTCTGTGGTCTTTGGTTGAACGAAAACAAACGTCAAGTTGCTTGGCAACCACCGTTGGTTATATTTCTTCTTATTTTTTGGTACATAGTGCCTTCCATAGCATTCATCACCAGTACAAAAGGGTCATCATTCATCGTTTTGATGAAACCAATTTTGGAACTGATTGCTATGCTGGTGTTTGTTTTAAGAATTTTAAATCACATGCTAAATTTGGAAACGATTAACTTGTGCTTTTCGGACTTGCAACAAGCATTCGACCGATTTGCTGGATTACTTCATGAGGACGTGAGAAGCGTTTTGCGACATGCCGAGCAATCAACGCAATACCTGGCGAAGATCTACTTCTGCATGGTATACTTCCAAGCATCAACGTATGGTTGGGTTCCATTAATCACAACAATCTTCAGATATGCATCCGCTAACGAAGCTGTTGAACTGCCCTCCACCGTGCTGGAAGCTAAGTAATTATTCTATCTACTTAAATATTTTAAAACGGTCCGTCTTACAATAGTATCTTTCAAGTTTCATTTTCTTTGATCAGTTTGCCAATTTTTGGACTTGGCTTCCGACGATGGTCGTCTCGGTTCTGGTTCAGTATTGCATGCTTACACTGATGTCTTCGAACGAATGTCTGTTTTGGAATCTTCTGCATCACGTGTCCTGTTTGTTCAAAATAGTTCGGTTGGAGATTGCTCGTTTAAATGACTACAAAGATCCTGTTGCGTTCAGGGATCAGCTTGCACTGATCGCTGAAGTTCACGAGGTTTGCTTCAGGTGTGGAAGACACGATGATTTCTTAGATCGTATTCAATTTGACTTAATTCTTGCAGAAGTGTTCGCCGACTGGAAAGCGTGTTAAGCCCGGTAATGGCTTTACTGTATTGCTCTTGTATATTTCAAACGTGCTATCTAATGTTCATTGTCAGTGTGGTATGATTATGATATATTAGTGGGTCGTTCGTTCAATAAGTGAGGGTTTTATTTTTAGATTGATGATCTGTTCCTATTAGCATCGATGGCTTTCGTCCTGCAGTATACTGTATTTTTAATTTTCGCATTCTCGATGCTGGGAACGGAATTAATGGAAGAGGTAGGTGTCATTCTAACAATGTAACTTTGGTTATGTTTTCCGAAATCTAAGTCTGGTAGTTGTATCTGAACAATGTCTTTCAGAGTGCATCGATTTCCACCGTGATTTACAGTACACAATGGTACGAGCGACCGGCTGTCGAACGCCGCTTATTGCTGTTTATGCAAATGAGATCCCACAAAGTGGTGGCAATTAGTGCTGCAAACTTTTTCTATCTAAGCCGATCGACATTCGGTAGGGTAGGGTTTTAATGGTTTGAGTAATTGTGGATGTGACCATTTAATTATTTTCAATTGATTCCATTTCAGGCCATGAGGACGGCGTTTTCATTTTTCACAATCATGCAACAGTTTTACGAGGATAAAGGATTCCAAAAACAATGATAGCTGAACCAGTTCTGAGGAAATGATTTGTGTCAGCGGTTGGAGTGATTGACTAGTTGACGTTTTAATTACTGTCGTCAACTATTCAGAATCTTCTCAGTTGAAAATAGTGCGAGCAAAAGTATGTTGCAAATTAGTTTAATTGTATTCCTCAATTGATATTATATTGATCAATGGGGATATGTTTGTTAGTAGTCAAAACATGTAGCTCTATAAAACGGACATTCATGCCACTATGAGAAATACCTACCTTTTATTTACTGCGAAATTGATCATAAAACATTACAATGTAAGTAAACCCTATAGAAACCCATCTAAAATGTAACACACACTAAATTAGAGATTAGCCTAAGCCGTATGCAATGTTTTAGCTTTCTTATTTTGGCAGAAAAGTTTTAGCATTCTTATTTTGTTACAATTAACATAATGCCTGCTCTCAACTAAATGAAATGCTCTTCTAGAGTTGTCAATTGAGAGCTTTACCATTTTGATTGGTCTGATTGTGTGGGAAGTACAATCACGGACAAACTACGGACGTTTGATTGTCCGACTGTTAACTCCAGAGGACTGAAGAAAGCATTAGTTCTTGAAGCCTGCCACTTGTGGTGTGGCGCTAGTGGCGATTTTAACATGTTAAGCTCGGTTCACAACGGATTATATTTCTTTACAATGTTTCTTCTACCAAACTACTAGTATCAGTAATTTAGATAAAACATTATAATGCCTGGCTGATAAACAATGAAAAAATACTATAGTTGTGATAACCACTGCACTAAGTACAACACGGAAGATGTTTCTCTCGAATCAAATTAACGACAAAACACGACAACTTCCGCCGCGAATATTGTGTTTGCTGCATATAGCCTTCAAGAAGACCGAGCTGAGGGATTCCATCCAGAATGTGCCGGAAATCCCAAAAATCATACCCGATCATCATTGATTTGGATGAAACTTGGCACATGAGTTCGGTACGTTGGAAAAAAAAATCCACTGCTGTTAAGATAATTTGGGTTCAAGAGTAACTTTTGAGATGGGCGTATGAGTTTTTTCCAACATTTTACTTGAAAAATCGTAGTTCAAAAACCATTACATTTAGAGAAAAACTTTATATAAGGGAATTGTAGGGAACTAAAAAACCTTTCTTAAAAAAATATACACAGAAAAAAAAATTTTTTTTTCATCAAGAAAAATCAAAAATAATTACTAAAAATAAAATATCTAAAAAAACGTATTTTTAATATTTTTTTAATTTGTTGTATGGAAATTTGAGGAAAAAAGACACGTTTTAAAAAAAACTCTAGGATGGACGCTCTTATAATAAAAAAGTTTTTCAAATAGCGAACTTTGGTGTATATTTCAAATTTTGGTTATTCATTCTTATAAATAAATTTTGATGTTACAATATGGTTTTGGAGATCATTACAAACAATAATGATAATGACGTAAACGCAACCGTTTTCAAGATATTTCTGATTTTCTTTCAATAAAATTTCAAAACCTCAAAAAATACGCCCTTTTCATAAATTACTCGTGATATTAAAACAACAATAGCTAACGATTGTTTCTCTTGTGTTTTTAGCCTTTTTAAAACACATGTATGTGCCTCTTACTTACTCTTAACAGCTCGTCGATTGAAAAAGCTTCACTTAAAGTTATAAGACAAAAATAATGAATTATGGTTGGATTTATATTTATATATACCATTTATTAGTCTCGGTCATTGATAATATTACATAAACATTATATAAACTATTGATTGCTTTTATATATATTATGAATCCTGCCTTCTTCGTCATTCGAAAACAGTTTTACAAAAACTTCGTTTTCTGAAATTGGAACGAATGAGTGGTACTTTTGTGTACCTGCAATCGTTTTAGTCTGTCGGTAAATTTCATTCCATTCTGCTACCCCCTGTTCATACTCTTCATGTGATACATAACAAAACGACATTTTTGTTAAACAATCATCACTTTTTTGGTTCGCCCATTCGAATAACTCTAATGCACTTTTTATAGGGTGTTCATGTTGTACAGCAAGGCTTGCATATCTTGCCATTCGTTTTAATGTACCACCAATTGCATCGCAAGGTCCCTTACCGTGGGATGTTGCGAAAAAATGCCATTCAGCATCAATATTGTATTTCTTTTTAAACTTACAAAGGCTTGCAAAGTTCTTCCTATTTTTATATTGGGATGCTGCCCCGTCAGACATAAACGTAGCTTTCTTTACTTTAATTTTTGTTTGCAAAAAGCTTATTAGTTTTGAAATAAACACCTGCACCGCAATCGTATCATGTTTCAACACTTCTGAGATAACAATGAAACTGATATTTTTAAGTATTCCAGATTCCGTGTAATAAATGACAAAAGGGTGAATAGTGGCTTGCTCATTACTCCAATAACTACTTTGAACAGCATCTTGAAAAACAAATGAATAATTTTCAGAAAAATCACAAATTATTATTACTGCGCCGTCTTTAAGACAACTTTTATAATCTCTCAAGAAACTAGACTGCTGAGATTTGACAAAATCGTGGGATACTAATTGTTCCAACTTTTCACAAAAATAAGCAATAAATTCATCAATTGGTTTAACAAGTGTCTCTAAACTACATCTATCAGTTGAAATCCATTGCTCAAAAGATATTTCAACTAAACCACGTTTTTCTAATTTGTCTGTTAAACTACTCTCAAAATCTGAAAAGCCTGGACATCTTCTAGTTGATGAGCTTCATAATATTTCTTCAAAACACAATTTATAATCATTCTCGAATGAATATTTTCTAAGACCATGAAGCATCAAGTTAATGTTCTCATGAATGGTGCAAACACAAATGTTATGAGAACCTGTGCTGCCAAGTAATTTGCAATGCTTTGGTCTTAGTGCTGCAAAAGAGCTAAACCCAACAGCATTTTGATGCATCTCTTGAAATTTAATGAAAGCTTCTCTTAATGAACAAACTAAAAGGCGCTTTTGAATATGAACCCTCTTACCTTCACTCCTCACTGAAACGTAGTCGTTCATACCAGGGGTTGCTCGTGTAATCTCATCACTGTCGTAAAATTGCAAAATTTGGTTTTTTATTTCCGGGTTCAGACCGTGTCCCAGCTTTTCGTTAGGGGCAGCTAAAACACCTTCGTGCTTTGCAAGGAATTTAGCTTGTGATACGATGTACTTGTTTTTTATTCCAAATTCTGCCATTACTCTTTGATTTGTCCAAGATTGTGGTAAAACCGAAAGTATCCTTACTTGATCGTCCCTCGAAGTTTCTGGATCAGCATACCGGTCCTTTAGCTGCGCGATTATTTCGTCATATTCGGCTGCTTTCACTTTCAATTGTTCCAGGTCATCCTCCTCCGCTTGATCCCCAAATATGTGTGTCCGAATGCCGTTTGAAACATCTTTGAACTTTTTGCGGGCATAATTTACGATCAGGAACTTTTTAGCCGATATTGGCGAAACGTTGATTCCAGCTACGCCCTTGTTAAATAGCTCAATATTATGGCGCCTTGAATAATCTTGCACACTGCTATCAGATGGCACTGACATTAATGATATTGCCGATGGCGTTTCCTCGAGACCATACAAGTCTACTTGCCGTGATGTAGATGGTTGTGGATCCATAATGTTAGTAATTGATGGTTTCTCACTAGGCTCCGAAATTGCAGCATGGGATTGTTCCGTTCTATTTAAATGCAAACGACAATTATCACAAATCATCAAAGAAGTGTCCAAATGTGTTTTGCCCATAAACTTGAGTTTTTTGACATTTTGTTCGGTTAATTTACGAAGGTTTTTTGAGCACCGTTTAGTGGGAAACGGCATACAACACTTCTTCATGTTAAACTCCATTTTCAGTTCACTCAGATAGATTTTACTGATGAATGCGACTATGTATGAGCATATATATTGGCTGTGGTACCTTTGGAAATGCAGGTATAAAACATCTCTGGTAGTTTACAGGCAGCGTACATTAGCTGTTTTTTTTATGAGAAGATATACCTGACATACGTTATAGCTGCTATTTGTCTACCTACCTTAAACAATATGTGTTACTTTCATCGCTACATCACCGAACTGTTCGGAGTGTAGTTTTCACACACTACACCCGACCTCTAACATCGTTGGAGCTTGGCAAAATAGTCAGCAGTTCGATTAATATGCTTCTTCTATATGACCCTCCGCATAATTTCATCATCTGTCCATTTCACACCTGTCGCCCCTGCGACATCTATCTCGCTGTTACTTTCATCGCTTTAGCAAATTCGCTCCCTTCATTCTCTGAGCGGCCCGACCGATACAGCCATAAAACAATTATAAATATATTGATTGCAATATTAAAACAATAGTGCTATTTATCTTGTTCTTTTCAAATGAGTCTTCTTATCATCCTGTTATCAAAAGAAAAGAGGACATTAGAGTAATGTGAACGTTATAATATGAAGATCTTGGAAAATTTATCATTTCTGGTGGAAATCTCGATTAACTTAAGAAAAGAGCGAATTTTCTTATGTTTTTTCATTCTATTGAAATAAAATCCGAAAAATCTCGAAAACGGTTGCGTTCAGGTGATTTATCATTATTATCATTATTGTTTTTAATAATCTCCAAAATCATATTGTATAATTAATTTTCATTTATAATAATGAATAACCAAAATTTGAAATATGCACCAAAGTTCGCTCTTCGGAAAACTTTTTTATTATAAGAGCGTCCATCCTAGAGTTTTTTTCAAAACGTGTCTTTTTTTTCTGAAATTTCCACAAAACAAATTTGAAAAATATTAAAAATATGTTTTTTTTTATATTTGATTTTTAGTATTTATTTTCGATTTTTCTTTATGAAAAAAAATTTTTTTTTCAGTGTACATTTTTTTTACAAAGCCTTTTTAGTTCTCTACAACTCCCCCATATAAAGTTTTTCTCTAAATGTAATGGTTTTTGAACTACGAATTTTCAAGTAAAATGTTGGAAAAAAAACATACACCCATCTCAAAAGTTACTCTTGAATCCAAATAATCTTAACACCAGTGGATTTTTTTTTTCAACATACCGAAGACGTGTACCAAGTTTCATCAAAATCGAAGATAGTTGAGTTTGGTGACCGACCGATTTGGCGTGGAATCAGTCAGCTGTCAAATTAGCACCAAACGCAGCACCAAGTTTTCGGCTTCACTATTGTTGTTCGTGGATGACAGCCGCTTCAGTCCTGTGGTTAACTCATGTCGTACCTGATAAAAATTTACAATGTAGCTGGTTCTAGTTACAATAGAATGCCTCCATCGGATTGGTAATAGAAATCAAAACAAAACAGATGTCAAATATGCAAATTTGACTAAGTGCAATTAGTTATTTGAAGTAAAAAACCAATCAAAAAAGGAACAGAAAAAGAAAATTCGCTGTGTTCCAATTGGAGAATGTAAATTAGTTTTCACTTAAATTTGACACATGCAAAATTTTCAGATAATCCTGCTACAAACACCTTATCGGAAATCAACCGGAACAACAACATTTAACAAAGTTTTTAGAACATTTTAATTTATGGAATACTGCCTAAGTATGACGGATACATTTTTACTATTTGGAAGTTGTGTAGAACTCTAGCAAGCTTTTTTTGATGTAAGATTTTTTGTCACTATTCATATTATTGTTATGATATGTTAAAGATTGCACTTGAAAAACAAATTCAACACATTCTTTTGTGTTCTTCTTCTTTAGCATGTCAAGCTTATTGCTTTCACAATTCGCTTATTGCTTGCTCCCAACTAAGTGTTCTAAATGCACTTCCACAGTTATTATTTAAGAGCTTTCGATGCCTTGTACCATTTTTGCATTAGTGTGATCGTGTGGCAAGTACAATCATACCCCATGCCCAGGGAGTCGAGAAATTTTCTTCAACGAAAAATTCCTAGACCAGACTGGGAATCGGGAAAAATTCCTAGACCAGACCGGGGCTTTGTAGCTGCGCCTTTACCGACTGAGCTAAGGGAGGACCCAATGACATTCCTTTATGAATAACTTTTTTATTGCATAGATAAAAATTTGAAGAAATTTTGAGTAAAACTAGTTTAGAGTGTAATGTTTACATGTGCAAAATTTCGTCACAATCTGTCAAGTGGTTATCAAGATGGCTTCCGAGCAAGAAGTGCTTCGGCAAAAAAATATGGGCGCGGTAGTGGAAAATCCATGCCAGTCCCACAGGTGGTTCGCGATCCCCGGTCTGGAGTTTTTCGTTTGCAAGTCCCGCATATACGTTCCGGAGAAGCTCGAAAAGAAGAAGGTCGGCAAATTTGCCAATAAATAATTGGTGTGGCAGGCGATCTGTGTGTGCGGCAAATTCAGCAAGCCATACATATCGACCGGCAACATCAACGGCCAAATATATAAAGAAGAATTCCAGAAGCTCCTGCTGCCCTTCCCCCGGTCTCAGGAAGGTGAAACTCTGTTTTGGCCGGATCAGCCATCGTGTCATTACGTGAAACCGGTGATGGAGTGATACGAAGCCAACGATGTTGTTTTTGTGTCGAAGAAAGCAAATCCGCCAAACTCGCCAGAACTTCACCCAATAGAAAAATGCTGACCCATTATGAAGGACATGCTCCGGAAAACAGGGTAGGTCTTCAAAAACGACAAGAATTTGAAGAAAAAGTGGATGAAAGTGTGTAAGAAAGATGGCGCAAGTGTTGCACAGGATTTGATGGGTAGCGTTAGGGTAGCCTATGAGAGGAGGTTGAATAAGCCCAATGTGTGTTCATTTATTTTGATTCGGTGTGTTTTTTTGACAGAATCTTTGAGAGTGTGTACAGGGTAAACCCAAATAAGTGACGCAGTATTTTGTTTCAGTGTGAAATTCTTCTAGCCATTGCAAGAGCCATCTGGTTGCCAGCATATTAAGGAGGGACTGATTAATATGTAAACAAGCTAGTGTTCGCTAGATTCCGTCGACAGGAAGTGCCTGAGAAAAATATGGATTTAAAAAAAACAACGGATTTTGCAGTTGCATTTGGCGGGAAAGCGTCCCAACCAGATACTGGCTGAGACCCGGAAGGAAGGAATATGCCGCACATTAATCGAGCGGACATGGAGAAGATGGAGGACGAGGGGAACCATCGGTCCAAAGAAAAAACCAGGTCGTCCTCACAGTGTACAGGGTGCGGCAGAAAATAATGCGAAAATTTGTTCTATTTCTTTCAAATCCCATTTTCAACTAATTCAAGCAATAATATCAACATTTTCGAGTGCAGTTATCTTTATAAAGTCCTTTTAAACAAATTCATTCAATGTGTCCTCCATTTTTATTAATAACATCCTCGAGCCGACGCCGGAAGCCAGAGCATGCCTTTCGGACGTAGTCCTCCGACATTGACTGCCATGTGCGTGTTATGGTTGACTTCAAGATTTTCACACTAGGGTGTGATGTTTTGCAGGCTCGTGCTTCAACATATGCCCAAATCGAATAATCCAACGGATTAAGATCTGGACTGCTAGGGGGCCACAAATCCTTCGGCCAAAACTTCATGTTATCGTTCAACCATTGTTGGGTTCGATTGGACGTGTAACACGGCGCTCCATCCTGCTGTAGGACAACGTTTTGGTCCTCGGAGAAGTTGGCCTTCACCCAGGGAAGCACTTGGTCCTTTAAAATACCGATATACACTTCGGTATTGATTTTAACTCCAGCATCAATGAAAACAGGCGGCATTTTCAAACCATTGGACGCCACCAAGCCAAACATCATGACACCAGCCGGATGTTTGGTTTGAAATTTGAATTTTACTTTTTCCGGAACGTTCTCCATTTTCTGCGGTGAAATGAACCGGTCCCAACTCGGCTGTTGGCCACAGCATCGATGCTGAAAAGCTTTTCGTCGGAGAACAGGATTATCATTTTTTCCTTCTTCTACAAGGAAAGCAATCTCTTGGAATGAGTCACTCGTAGTTCCTTGTCCCGTTCCGTAATCAAGTGGCGTTTCACTCTGGCTCTGGAAGATGCAACCTTTGATGATTCTACGCATGGATTTCTCCGAAACATTGGCTTCCTTTGCAAGTTTTCTTGTGGAACGCACCGGGTTGCGAGCAATTTTTGCTCGGACCGATTTGATCACGTTCGGCGTGCGTGCAAAGCGCGGACGTTCGCTTTCCGGCTTCCGCTGCTTAGAACTATCCTGCAGGGACTTTTTTATGCGGTAAATTGTTGCCAAATGGCACCCTACCACCTTGGCAATCTCTTTCGGCTTCTTCTGGGCGAGCAACAAACTGGTGATCACTACTTTCGCGAACATTTTGACGAATTTGCAATAAAACAAATAGAATATTTGGATGCAGCACTTGAAATAAACATAAACAAATACACTTTCGACAGAAATTAGTCACTAGCTACACGAATTAACCCAATACTCAAGTTTGAACATTTTCGCATTATTTTCTGCCGCACTCTGTACTTACCAAACGGCTTGTAAAGGCGGTGCGTGAGAGAATTCGCCGAAATCCTTGTCGTTCTTCATAAAAACTGGCTCAGGATATGGACGTCTCCAGGAAAACTATCAGATCAGTTCTCAAACAGGATTTAAATTTGTGCCGTACAAGGAAAAAAAAATCATGGACTTTCGGAAGCCAACAAGAAGAACAGAGTCATTCGTTGTCGCGAATAACTTCGTCGGCACGGTGATTCCATGATTGTGTTTTCAAATGACAAAAATTTCGTATTGCAGCAGTTTCAACGCTCAAAATGACAGGGTCTATGCAGCTAGTATTCAGGATATCCCTTCTTCAATTTGCGCAGTTCAACGCTTCCAAAATCATACTTCGGTCATGGTTTGAGGAGCGATTTCTGCGAAAGGTCGTCTACCACTGCTTTTCATTGAAAAGGGTGTATAAATCAACGCAGCATACTACGTAAAAGAAGTCCTGGAAAAGCATTTGAAGAAGCATACTTCAACGATGTTCGGTAACCGCAAATGGGTGTTTCAACAGGATTCTGCGCCGTCCCATGGAGCAAAGATTACCCAAGCATGGTGCACCAAGAATTTGCCAGACTTCATTCCTAAGGAATTATGGCCAGCTTCTTCACCAGACGCAAATCCTTTGAATTTCTCTATTTGGGGAATCATGGAAGCTCACTTTCGAGATCTCAAACCAATGGGTATTGAAACATTCAAAGCTACCATACAGAAGATTTGGGATGAGATCCCCGAAAATCAGGTGCGTGCCGCTTGTAATGCCTTTTCGAAGAGACTAAGGGCAATAATTAAAGCTAAAGGCGATAGAATCGAAATGTGAATTAGCACACATAAACAATAACGAAGAAACATTTAAATTATTTATCTTTTCGTGGGAGATACAGTCTTTGTTTCATGCGCCACTTATTTGGGACTACTCTGTGAGTTACTTTCTCAGGGGCGAATCATTAAGCTTGGGAGCGAGCTTGGGACCGATGTGCTGGTACTTCCTGAGCCAAGCACTATATCAATTTTCTTCAGGACTATGCAGCCCCTGCTAATACACTCGTATAGGCAAACAAAGTAGCAATAACTACAAAAAAAAAGTGCGTTTGACATTCGTGAATGTCATAGTGACCTGTCAGTCGATGGAGTGGTGCCGACCATAACCATCATCTATTACTTTTTTCGACTCTCACCAACTTTAGCGATGATCGTGTATTGAGAATCGTAAAGCATACTGATGGAATGAATTCAGGCTTTCTTATCATCAGACAATTCACGATATTGCTTTTCTCAGATTGCAACTCTGGTGTTAGTTACTTGTTTTGGCGAAGCGGAATGTCTGTACGAGTCATTTATTATCCTACAATTCTAATAATTATTATATACTCCAGTTCATCAAAAGGGTAGTAAGTCTTAATCTATCAATATGAAACATGTCAAAATTCTATTCATTAGCGTTAATTGCGAACTTGCCACTAATTGGTTATTAAGTTATACTTCAGTAACAATCACCCAACACTGACCATCAAATGTGTGGAATGTTTCAATCCTTTCAGTTGTTTCTCGGTTTGATCTAAGCGTGCTGTTTTACGATAAGGTTTGTTAACGTCAGTGTTTGTGAAATATGATACTCGAAATTTTAGGAAAGGAATCCTCCACCAGCTCTCTATCCATCCTACTATCATTTTCATTCACAAACATACACATTTAAAACATAGCAAGCAAATTCCGTTAAATTTCACTATAGAAAACTTATCATTTGACAGATAGGTTCAATTCATCTGTGGCTTATAAACTTCTTCAGTCAGTGATGCTACTTTCCGTGAGGGTGCTGAGAGTTTGGAGAAATTTACGTTTAAATCTTACTTCCCCTCTTTGTTTACAAAATCAGAAACTTCTGTTTGAAAAAAGCACTCGAGAAATATTAAAATTTCATCATTATTTTAAGCATAATACTCCCACATTCGTTTTACATTGAACACAACAAAAATGAATGCATTTTTTAAAGTTCAAGTTCAAGTTCAAGTTGAAATTGAACTATGGAAAATCTTGTATCCACTTCAACCAGTGTACCTTACACCAAACCGGTAAAAATTCGTTCCATTATTCGCCGGCTAAAATAGAAAAAAGCCCCAGGACAGGATGGAGTACGCAACATCGTACTAAAGTACCTTTCTCGAAAAGGGATCGTTTTCTTAACGAAATTGTTTATTTATATATTTATTTCGTCAACCGATCGTAGACTACATATTAACACTTACTTCTATCTTCTTAGAGATCGCCTAGAAATAAAATAATGTCTTAGGTTACTACGTGACATTGTTAAGTCAATTGATTCACAATTCAGATTATAGAGATACATCATTCGGTTAATTGGTCCAAATTTCGCATAGTTTGTCCGATTGGTATTTAACGCAAACAAGTTCCGATTCCTCAAATGCCGCGAGGGGGTTTAAAAATTTAGACTACATAATAAGTTAGGGGAGGAAATGCGATGTGATACAATATCGTTAAGGTAACGGATCATGGCAAATTCTCTTCGTTCTTTAAGAGTTTGAATGTCAATAAGCATACATCGTGCTTCGTAAGACGGAAGTGGAAATGCTGTCCAGCCTAATTTACGGAGAGCATACAAGAGAAACTGTTTTTGTACTAATTCCAATCGTTCTTCATGAGTTTTCATAAAAGGAGACCATATGACACTACAATACTCTAGAATAGACCTGACATATGCAACTTACAATGTTTTGATCGTATAAGGGTCATGAAAGTTTCGACCAAAACGTTTAATAAAACCTAGCATATTGGTTGCTTTATGGATAATTGTGTTGTAATGGTCGATAAAATTAAGCTTAGAATCTACAATAACACCTAAATCTCTGACTCTCTCGCATTTTTCTACAATTTCAGTTCCTAAAGAAACAGTAATTTGTGGTTTATTTCGCTTTCTACTGAGAGTAATTAAGTTACATTTCTTAACATTTATTTCTAGTAAGCTTTTTTTGCACCATATGTCAAATAATAATATTTCGTTTTTATAAGTTACATGATCTTGGTCATTCCTAATTTCCATAAATAGTTTCATGTCGTCTGCATAGATGAGAATTCTGACCTGCTTAAGAATGTAAGCAATATCATTGACAAACAAAATAAAAAGTAGAGGTCCTAGATGCGAGCCTTGGGGAACTCCAGATAATACATGAACAGGGTGTGACTTTTTCCCATTAAAACTGACTACCTGTTGTCGATTTATTAAATACGAATGTATCCATTTAAGAAATTGATCCTCAAATCCTATTTTTCCTAACTTGTAGAGTAACAGAGGAATGTCAATACGGTCAAAGGCCTTGCTAAAATCAGTCACTTCCATCGCTTCGACATGGTTACCGTTGTCCATTGCGTTTAATGAATAGTTCACGAATTCTAACAAGTTTGTGGCAGTTGAGCGTCCTTTGAAAAATCCATGCTGCGAATTTGTTATAACATTTTGTACTTGGCTCAACAGTTTTCTATTGACGATAGCTTCAAAAAGCTTTGGGATGCTAGACATAATAGCAATTCCACGGTAATTGCGAGTATCGGATTTTTTTCCTGACTTATAAATAGGTATTAAGTATGAGTTTTTCCAAATTTTAGGGAACTGACCTGAATCAAGTGACAAATTGAAGAGCCAAAATAAAGGCGAAGTTAGCTCAAATGCAAGATTTTTCATAAATGCTGGAGGGATTCCATCAGGCCCCGCACCTTTCGCAGCATCAAGATTATTCAAACCAGCAAGAATGTCTTGAACATGTATCTGACTAACTCTAATGTCATTTGAAGATGCAGGAAAGAATGAAAAATAATCTAGATCGCGATCATCATCCGAAAATGTCGTGTAAATTTCTTGGAAAAACTTTGCAAACAAGTCACAAATCTCACCAGGGCTTCCAGCGTTTTTGTCATCAAGATGCATTTTTGAAGGGAAGTTGTTTGATTTTAATTTTGTTCTAGGGTAGGTCCATTAAATATGTAACGCAATAAGGAGTGGAAAAAGTGAAAATCCATACAAACAACGTTACAATCCAACAAACATCGGTGTCGAATAATCGCTTGTTCAAACAAATTTGGAGAAGTTATTCAGCTTTCTAGAAGGAAAAGCTGAACAACTTCTCCAAATTTGTTTGAACAAGCGGTTATTTGACACCGATGTTTGTTGGAAAGCGGGGGGAGGTGGTCGTAAATTCTAAATTTTAGCATTACATAATAAGTAGACATTCATTAATCATTCAATCAATTGTCGTCAATCAGTACGGACGCTTTTTAATTAGCTTTAAGGTAAATGCCCCCATATTAATCTCATTGTTCCTTTATTCATCCTACGATGAATCAAACAATTGGGCAGTTGAAGGATCGGTTTCGTTTTCTAATAATGTTTGCTTACGTTAAATAACTACAACAAACATTACTAACTAATCCTGTCACGTTTATATCGTTTTATTTCAAGTAGGATGAATTGCAAAGTGATGAGATTAATATAGGTACATCTTCCCTATATGCCATAAATTTGCCGCGTGCGATTTGTTTATTTAATTTGGTCTGATTCAGTTTTGTTTGTTTTTTTTCGTAAATATCATAGACTGTGAAATTTGTGCTATCCACACCACTGTGAATTCAGTTATGTGGTCGTGTGTAAGGTGTCAGCGGAAGTATCATGCGGCATGCATTGGAGTGCTGACTACGGAGGAAGGACAAGAATGCGGTGGACATTTTTTTAGATATCAAAGGGAAAGAAAAATGAATAGTCGGAGAGAATAGTTAATCAGAATGCCAATTGTTTGGTGTGCAGAACAAAAATGTATGTAAAAATGGTCGTTGGGAGCATCTAGTCTAAGAAGGTTAAGTGATGCTCTATGTTTCCTCAAACGATTGGGACTCAAGCATTAACTAGGAAGTATATTGAAGTAACTATTTCATAACATTTTATAACGATTAAAAACAATACATTTACGAAACTATCCGAGTGAAGCAAGAAGTTTGCTTAAACAAAAATATGTCAATTGACCGACTGATTATCGCACAGAGAGTGCCACCAAAACAAATTTCATGTCTATATTGGCAATTTTGGTTTCATCTCTAGATTTTAGAAATTTCGCGAAGTAAAGCGCTCTGTGCCAGCTTATCCAAATAATAGAACATTTGACATTTGAAATTGGGAAACTTGAAGAATTCTCGTAAATTCTAGCTGGTTCAGAAAATAACAAACATTTCCAGATAGGATCTGCAAACATCAGGGCTGTCAAGGAGATCCATGAATAGCAGTAACTTGTTTATGTCTAAAATCACTGTTTTAAAAGTTTCTTTAACTGATTTATGACAGACATGGTACTTGTGAAGAACAAAATCCATAATGAGTGTATAGAAGGAATTCATTTAAGAGATTTCTCAGCTATTGATTATAGAATGGAATCTCAATAGAATTTGTAGGGGACGATAGGGAACATAGTCACATAAAATTCCAAACTCAATTCATCAAAATGCAAGGTTTTGTGTTTCTTTTTAAAAATATTTGATACATGATCAGATTTGCGTTGAGATGCGTTGCGTCGGTAATCAAATAATCCTTAAATTACATGCTGGAAGCTGGTATGTGACTTACTTCATCAGTCTTATTTCGATTGCTTATGCAAAGCTATCTAGGAAGTGACAGCTGTCCAACCAGGATTCAGAGTAGATAAGCATGAAAACAACCATTGACCGCCACGCTGAGGAAATGGGAACGGTAGGATAATGGTGATGCAACTTCTTCTTAAATAATAAATAACAAATAAAACCTATATCTATATTCATTAAAAGTTTAGAGCTAATTTGTTTATGTAAGGAAGTATGTTAAAGTAGCTATTTTCAAAACATTTTATAACATTTTATAACTTTTTAACAGGGAAAAAACACCTTCAGAGACACACTCTGAAATATTTCAAACACCTCGCCACAAGAAGACAAATTTCTGGCATCACTCACATGTAAAGGGTGTCCACCAGGGCTGGCAAATGTCATTTTCAATGAAAAATGACTAACGATTTTCACCGCCCTACGTCTGAAAATCTCATCGGTCGAGAAAGCGATGACGAAGATTTTCTTTTAAATCTCATCGATTTTTTCGTCATGACAGTACGTGACAGTGTTTTTGTCATCGCTATTACAAGCGCATTTATTGATATTATTGTAAGTTTCATCACAAAACTTCAAATAAAATTTCCACTGTATCGAAAACATATTATTGCTTGGCTTATTTCAAGTAAATTTATTAAAAATTTGTTAAACAAAATCGTAAAAGAAAAAATCTCATGACTGCATAATGGTGTGAGATTGACAAGAAAGCTCATGAGAGTTCATTTCTTCTCGTGACAGTGAGATGGCCTATTTTTTCGTCGTCACATGATGGCCGTGAGATTTACCAGCTCTGGTGTCCACAGTTAAATTGCATCACTTTAAACTCGTCCTCAAAAACAAGTTTCTCAACGGATTGTCATGCAATATTCAGAGAATAAAATACAATGTATAATCTTGGTTAAGGTATTTTTATTTCACTGTATTTCTCTACCAAATCCAAAAGCTCGAACTTTCTTCTTAATATCACGCATAAGATTTTATACAACGCTTGAACCGACATTTTTTTCGCTTTCACCATGACTTCAACATTTCCTGTTCTGTAGTGACAACTTTAGGATGCTGACGAAGTTCGAGCTTCATTATAGCCCAATATTTTTCAATTGGTCACAACTCTGGAGAGTTTGAGGGATTAAGATCCTTCGGCACGAAATTGAAACCATTCGTCTTGTACCACTCCAGAACATCCTTGGAGTAGTGACAAGAGGCTAGGTCCGACCAAAAAATTGTAGGAACGTTATGTGTTTTGAGAAACGAAAGCAGTCGTTTTTTCAGGCATTCATTCATGTATACTTAACCATTTGCTGTTCCTTCGACTCCATTTTCGAAACTACGACACATTTCACAATGAAACTCACGCAGTGTAAATAATACACGAAGTCATTTCACCCAAAATTTCGTTGAAATGGGCGAAATGTTACAGCTTATTGAAAGTGACGAAATTTAACTGTGGACACCCTTTATGTTTACATCATTTTCTGCTGGCTGCCAATAAGCATAACATTCCGATTTTAGTTAGACAGACATGTTGAAAAACAGAAAAACCTGGCGAAACTCCTTCCGGCACCTTTGGGATACAACTTTGTTCTTCTTGAAGGCAGCTTTATCATAAACATTAATGTAACTCGGATTCCTCTAAAAGTTCGATGCACTTTTCCAAATCACACTGATATAGGCCCATCCTACTATAACGCCAGCAAATTAACGCTCTTTCCGCCAGATACTTCCGGAAGCTTGAATGCCAACTTGTACGCAGCCTTGCAAAATGGCAAACAACTTTTAGACAAAACAACAACCAATCGTCTCACCAAACGTTCACACTCTGTAACAAGAGAACTGAATTTCTTCACAAAAAGGTATCCATTTTTTCTGAAGTGCGAAAAAAATACCACGGAAAAATCAACGATTGACGTCCTTCGACACGCAAAGCCTACCTCGATCATCCCACATTCAATTTTCCCCATATATGCCCAATTCTTTGAATTTTATTGTCATGCTGATTTCAGACTTGAAGTCGAGGACTGCATGCAGGACAATCTTCCATTTTAAGCTAATACAATATTTAATTGCAAATAAATTTGACTATTTTTTTTTAAACTTGTCTTCCATTCATTGATTCAAGTTTTATAGCATAACTACTACAACTTTCCCGCTATCCACTCTTGGTAATATGAAATAGAAGATTGAGCGTGTTATAAAGTGAAACTGGAGGGTGTCATTTCTCCATATGAACTATTGGTTAGGATAATTATCACGTCAGGTTTTTGAGACTAAAAATCACAAACAAAACCAAACAAACAACGGTCAAATTGCTAACCAGTGGATGCTCCAGAGGAGCAAACGATTCTTGAAAATTTCACGCCTGAAGTGCTAATAGTATTTGAGGTTTGTGCGCAGAAAACTTCGAAGTTATAGGGACTTGATCCCGTATGTCCTTAAAATTGAACAATCAGTGAAGTTTTTAAACAACTTGAAATTTCATTTTTGCTCTGTTTCTATTAGAGGGGAAGGGACAAGGACTGGGAAATGTTACGTTAAGAAAAATTCCTCGGCTCCCTAGGCATAGGGTATGATGATTGAACTTGCTACACAATCATACTGATGCAAAAATGGTGTTGGCAAGCTTTCAATTCATAACTGTGTAAGTTAAATAAGAACAATAAAGTAGTAGTAGGTAATAAACTAAACCCTAATGGAGAAGAAGACTAACCGGATATTTCATTCCTTGCAGAGAAATGAAGTTGATGAGCCGGAAACCGATCTTGCCTCTGATGACTGCAAACGTGAAGCTGTGCAGAACAATTGGCCTTTGGTACGACACAACCCATTGGAGATTTACATGGCAAACGGTGATTGTCATTTCCACCCAAGTGCTTTGGTACATACTTCCAACCATTGCATTTATGGTCCGGAAGGAAAAGAGTTTTACGGTGCAAATGAAACCAATTTTGGAAATAGTCGCAATAGGCATGATAGCTATCCGAACCAGCTCCCATTGGATAAATCGGGAAATCTTAACTGAGTGCTTTAATGATCTCCAGGAGGCATTCGATAAATTTTCCGACAGTACACATGAGGACGTAAGAAGTACGTTGAGACATTTGCAACGTTCAGCTGATCGCTTGGTGAAATGCTACGTATTCATCGTTCTGTTTCAAGCGACATCTTACGGAACCTTGGCCATTTTTATGACTATTGTAAGATATTTCAAAGGGGATCTAACTCTGGAACTAACTTCACCCGTGCTGGAGGCAGAGTAAGCCCATTTTAACTCAGGATATTCATGAAAATAATTCATTTGCCTTAACAGCTATGTATTCTTCGATCATCTACGCAGCTTCAGGAGTTGGTTGGCATCATCTATAACATCTGTTATCGTACAGTTCCTGATGGTTATTACAATTACTGCAATTGAATGCCTTTTGTGGAATCTATTGCATCATGTATCCTGTTTGTTTCGAATCACGCGATACGAGATTTTACGGTTGAACAGCTTCAAAGACGACCACGAGATGTTCAAAGACCAGCTAATTACAATCGCAAACATGCACGAAATCGCTTTCAGGTGGGCAAATAATCAGGATATCAACTCAAGTCTACGATATTTACTCACTTTGTAGGTGTGCACGTCGTTTGGAGAGCGTCCTAAGTCCGGTTTTGGGTTTGCTGTACTGTTCTTGTGTGTTCCAAACGTGCTACGTTCTGTTCGTTGCGAGTGTGGTGGACAATCCCGTGATCATGCTGTCGATGATCTTTGTGCTGCAGTATACCGTCTTTCTGATATTTTCGTTTTCGATGCTGGGAACTGAATTGATTGAAGAGGTAACGGAATGCGAATACAGTGAGAATGTCATTCAAATGTAATGTGTTGTTGATATTTCAGAGTATGTCGATTTGCAATGCAATCTACGAGACAAGTTGGTATGACTGGTCAGTGGACAAGCAACGGTTAATGTTATTCATGCACATGAGATCCAGCCGGGTGACAGGTATAACAGCTGCCAAATTCTTTTTCCTCAACAGATCAACTTTTGGAAAGGTAATTTCTTGGATTACTCGGATAGTTTGATGTACGTTGCAAATAATTTCTCCTGCAGGCTATGAGAAACGCATTATCTTTCTATACAATCATGCAACAGTTGTACGAAATCTAACCCTGATGAGTTGATGATATGAACAAATATTACACAGTAATTAGCGTGAAATTTACCATCATATGGAGTTTGAACATGAACAATTAACTGATATTTGTAATGCTGATTGTTGATTTGGTTGTTGATCAACTTCTTTCAATCGTTCAATCAAATTGAAAAATAAATTAGGTCCCAGAAAACACTGAATATTTTTTTGTAAACTTCTTTTTTTTAACCATACATACTATTAAAGATCAATGGGAAGGTTGCTATAATCCACCCTTATGGTCGATTTGCATCGCCACTTCGAATTTTTGAATGCACAAATCTAAAAACCACAAATAAGTATTTTTTTATTCGCAGCAATTCAGATATATTGTACCAGAGGCACGCTATATTGTTGTTTTGTCACATAAATTTAATTCCCTAAAAAAACCCAAAATCACTCTGGCTTAAAGTTTGAAAATTCACTTAAACGACAATTTGCTGCTAGGCCTTGACTGCATATTTTGAACATATACTGAGATATATGTTCCCTTTCTACTTTAAAGGGTGTTACGATTCAAATTTGGTAGACTTATAATACTGCATATAAGAAACCTGAACACCCCTCATTTATATGGGTGAGTGCATGCAGAATGATGCCTTTTTATAATATACAGTGACGGACAATACAATAAGACCAAAGCCCGATTTTCATACAAAATGGTCATGTTTAGAGGCTTGTCTTTCACTTTTCCGTGAAGTTATTGAACTGAAATTTTGGCAATAGCCTAGATATAACCTGAATTTTCATCTTTAAATAATTCATAATTTTGTATTCACCACTTCAGAAACTACAGACACCACCTACGACAAAACAATAAGACCTCCTTTTGATATCCATAGTTTAGGCCATGTTGATGAGTGTGAATTACAATCTATAGTATACTGATATTAAAATGTCCCGTGCATCAATAATCAAAATTCAGATCCTCAAATTCGAGCATCCTTTATTTAAATCAAAAAGTGGTCTTATTGTTTTGCCGTATGCGGTGTCTGTAATTTTTAAAGTGGTGAATGAAAAATGATGGATTTGATGCAGATGAGAATTTAGGCTACTTCTGGACCACAGCCGAAATTTCAGCTCAATTGGTTCTCGAAAAAATGAAAGGCAATCTCCCTAACATGACCATTTTGTATGAAAATCAAGCTTTGGTCTTATTGTATTGTCCGTCACTGTATTAGCTCTTCAGTCACCAAAATAGCGTCCAACCAAAAGGAGCAACTGTCACCAATGGAACTAAAAGTGTTCAGGGAACGTTTGTCGCGTTTGTATCGGTGACGGAACAACTCCGGCGTAGTGATTAACATCCACACCTCTCACACCAAAGTGACGAGTTCGTACCTCACCCCCGAACAAGTTACGAAAACACCCAAAGAGGTGTTTGAATGATTTCGACGGAAGATGAACCAGCCCGAGGCTGAAAATCTCGATAATCAAGAAACAAATAAACAAACACACAAACCAAATTGAATAGGCAAGAAATCAAAAACCGGAAGCCTGAGCGACGACAAAAAAGAGTCCGGCTGTTTAACTCTGGCCATTTCGTCCAAAATGGCACCCACTTGGGAGGGAGAAGCAGACTCAAAAACTGTAACTATCAAATGGAGCCAGACTCGAGCTGTCACAAACTATCAATTGAAGCCATGAGAATAAAATTTTAGTCAACGGGAAGTATTGTTATTGTATATAAAAGTATTGTCTTGCTTGAAAATAATCTGAACTAAAATTTTTTCGTATTTTAATTGTGAAAAAGATACGAAATTTGCAACTCTGTCGAGTGTCAAGTGTTAATCTGACCAATTTCTTATAATACCTAGAGACAGTTATACTTGTACCCAAGTTATAACCATACGAGAAGAAAATATGCAAATCATACTAAGGGTCTTGTTTCATAAACTGATTGCTTGATATCTTTTAAAAATAAACTTGATCATTTTGAACCACAGGAACCTGACTTTCGCATCATTGAAGTGGGTTCGTAAACCTCTTCTTGTGGTATAGAACAAAAAAACATCTTGTTTCGCCGGGTGTGTGTGTGTGTGTGTGTGTGTGTGTGTGTGTGTGTGTGTGTGTGTGTGTGTGTGTGTGTGTGTGTGTGTGTGTGTGTGTGTGTGTGTGTGTGTGTGTGTGTGTGTGTGTGTGTGTGTGTGTGTGCAATCTAACACTATGATGCATCATAGATGTGTGTGTGTCCAATCTAACACCCATCGGCCGGCAATGGTATTATGGAAGAAATCTCTTTACAACAATCATTCAAGTGACCATTGTAAGCAGCTTTAATCCGGGAGCTAGAAAGTGATAGCTCTACTGCAGATCCAGCAACCCATTTCAGAATGTCTGGAGAGTCACGCCCATTCCGAGGTTACTTTCACATTCAATAAGCCCCACATGTAAACATTACCGATATCATTTGGATAAGGGCACTGCAACACACTTCCAGATTTGGAATTGTAATATTTCCAAACCAGGCACGTATTTTGTATTATTTGAAAATAAGATTATTGTTATATAGTTATAATCAGATAGATCTCACCCATGTCCGCCTCCTCAACCACACTTTCTTAAAAATAAACATTTTCGACGTTGATTCGTAATTAATTTCATGCTAAAACGCCCATTAGATATGCAACCTGCATAACAAAATTCTGTACACCACGTGGTGAATGCACCTGCGCGTTAGTAAACGAAAAGCTGCTTCTGACCAGCAAATGGCCGTTCTCTACATTGCACTAGTCTTCTTTTGTGACGTAGACTACGTCTTACGGCAAGGGTAGGGTGTCAAATGAAAATCTAAAATATTGCGACCGTCACGAAAAACCGTACGTTTTGTACGCGAATAACTCAAATAATCCACGATAGATTTACATGATTTCTTCCTCAATCGGTCGGAAATTTTACCGCGCTCCAATTCAATAGTCAAACATTATTCTCAAACAATAGTAAACTATTGAAAATAACGCAAATATAAGGTGATGTCTTATAATGTCATTTTGCAGAGTAAATTTACCAAATTTCCTATCACAGTTTTCAAATCGAAGGAAGGAACGTCTTGCATCATCTTCTTCTTCTTTGTATTAGAGAGAGACTTTAACTATTCATGTCATTCGTCTCTCCATGTACGTCTCGCATGCAGCTGAGAACGGTATAAAACACACACTTAGGAAAAATTTGCCTCATTCGTTTGGCAGCATTGAAGCTGTGCGGAGCTGGTCGCTAGTAGCTGGTCGCAGGCAGCTGGTCGCAGCTGCTTCATTCGTCCGGCAGCGGAGCTGGTCGCGTCTCAGCTGGTGGTGGTAAGTACCAGGGCTCTCCCAAACAGCGATCGTCGCAATGAGGTAAAATGGCGGATTATGGGGGTGCACAATCGCGTCGGTTTGTGCAAGCCGCCATAGTGGCGATTGTTTCGCCGCGACTTCGAAAACGCTGCTGTTTGGGGCAAAGCGTCCTTGGGGGCGAGCAGCAGTAGGTGGAAATAATCTGTCCTTTTGAGGACAATAAATTAAAATAAATTTACCCAGCTGGTTGGCGCAGCCCACTAATAAATAATCTGTCCTTTTGAGGACAACCAATCCAGTTCAGAGAGTTGTTTATATAAGAATTAAATTAATATTTCTTTCGGTTTGTGCGCCATTTAATTTAGTGCCGATTTGTTCGTCACGACTGCAAAAACGCTACTGTTTGCGGGAGAGCCTCCATGGAAGGCGAGCAGGACAATTCTCCGTCGGTGAAAAAAAATTTCCTAGCTGGTTGGCGCAACCCGCGATGAATCAATAAATCAATTCAATTTCTAATTTAAGAGAGTTGTTTGAATAAGAGTTTATCTTACATTTCGGTCGATTGGCAGTCATATTGGATTTTGCCAGGTCGTTACTAGGCAACAGTGTGCTATGCAGCGGATCCATAAAATCAGTGAAAATAAATCAAAGCCTGCCGGTGCTTTGATTTATTTTCACCGAAAAATCCTACCAGATACAAATCCATCTTTGCTACTTTCAATTTAATATTCTCAGCTTGCAACATGTCGCTGGCAAGTGGCTGGCTGGACAGCCAATTTTGATGCAGTCGTGTGATATGCCAAGCTTGTGGCAAATTTGGAGGGAAAAATGTATGAACGAGTTCGTAGCCCGTGAAATGGCCGTGATAGATGATGTGCATATGTATGTATAGAAATATATGTAGATGATATAGAAAAATATGTAGATGATAAAGATGTATATGGTGATGATATTGATATATTTGAAGATGATGTCGATATATATGTAGATGATATAGATATGACGCAACGTTGAGTGTAAAAAATCCGCAATCAAAATGTCTTTACGGGCAGAACGGTATTTTTCGGAGTAGAACCAACTGTGTTTAGCTCCACGGTCCCCAAATTTCGACAGTATTTCACACAAAAATCAGTGGGATTGTGTACCATATAAGGTGCACTGCCGACCAACAAATTGTTCAGGTAACTGATTGCGCTGCAGGATTTCGAAAACGCGTTAAGATAGAACATACGGAAAATCCTCCGAAACGACCATGTACCGATGTCGCGTGAGCTTGTGGTTATCGGACGAAACTGAAAGCAGCCAGAAGTAATGCGTTACCAACCACTTGATGTGACGCTGGAGTAGAACCTTCAACTCGAAGCTGTATCATCATTTAAAGCTTAATAAAGAGTGTGCAATAGAATTTTCTAACAAACAGCTGATCTAACGGTCTATTAGTACCACACCCACACTATTTTGATCTGGCGGTAAGGGTAGGGGTCAAATGAAAATTTGAAAATAACTGAAACATAAGCATTTTGCGATAGATTTACGAGATTATTGCTTCAATCAGTTGGAGGTTTTGACGACTGTCAATTTACAAAAATATCAATAATTTTTAACTTTGAATTCCCAAACAGACCCTGAACAATCTGTAACGCGATAAGGATAATGGTCTCCAGCCGGTCGATCATATCAACACAAGCACAATCGTGGCCCTTTCATTATACCAACATTCAATCCAAACATCCATTTCCACGGCTGCCAAATAATTTCTAAGAAGCAAATCATAGAATGTTCTACATACTTACTCACTTACTAATGTTGACCCAACGTCCCATTAGAACAGTACCTGTGTTGCAATGTTCCGCTACGAAACTAAAGAAACTAATCAAACGGTTTAATGTAGTCTACGTCAACCGGTCGTGATTATATACAACCCCACTGATTATTTTTTTCACTCCACACTCTGCCAATAATGCAAATCCCCGCTATAAGGCGACTCTATATCGAGCTTCAAAACTGCTAATAATCGCACTCTAAACTAATAAATTATGCCCGAGTGTCACAATATGACCACTAATAACCAAAACTAAGCTAATGTAACTTTTCTTCCGGGTGCGGGAGCGAAGCACAAAAACAAAACAAAAACGGGGAAATACTACCGACACTCACACAGATCAAGAGGGAGTCGATTGTTTTCACTACGGCTTACACAATGCACGCGGAGATTTTATGATTTCACTTTTATTTCATGTTAAATTACGAATTACTGTTTGATTATTTCGCGAAAACGACGCCGCAAAAACAAAACAAGTCAGTGTCGAAGCACGGCTTTGCTGCGATCTAAATTAAAAAAAAACATCTTGTTTCGCCTTTGTACTGAAACCTGAAACTGCATTGTTTTTACCTCATTGTAAATTTTAACAAGATCGTTCGTGATTTTAAAACTTACTTAAAACGCTATTCAAAAGGCTAAAACTGTCGAAGGACATTTTGTTTCACTAAAAACTGATTGAGAAAAAACATACATTAGCAATTAGATTGACAAACATTTACTTAAAATAAAGTGTCCTGAGCACTATTGAGAACAGTAAGACATCTGACAGAAAATCAGAAAAATCAGAAAACTAGAATAAATCACCATAATTCGTACCAAAAGAAGTCACCCCACAAGTGAAAGTTTAAAATTAAAATAACGTTAAATTTTAAAATTTACAAAAACAATTTTTCACATTAAGTGTCTTATTGTTCCCTCAGGTCGTCAGGAGGCACTGCGAGACAAAAATTTTAGGTTCCATCTCCGCCTACTATCCTACTGCCTGAATAACCAAATTTACAACTTAGGCACCTGAAATATGTTTCCAGTCTACTATATTAGTGTACTATTTGATTCAAATAAAAAACTCACTCGTAGCTTTTACCAAAACAATAAATAAATTCTAGAAAATGAGAAGAGAGATTAATAAATTCCATTTAATTCCAACTATTAATATTGATTCATTTGGATCTTTTTATATTATCACTGGGAAAACACAAAAAACTTAATCTCGGATAGTTCTGCTGTCTCGGCCATAATATTAAACCTTACACTTCATGTTGAACAACTTAGAAACGTCTGCAACAGCCTGCGACCAGATGCGAAAATCGAAACGAGCGGAACCAAAGTTATTTATGAACGAATATTTTCCGACAGCACGAAGTCATGTGGCGGTAACGCATAAACATCAGAGACATGCCAAACAAAAACTACTGATTTACACAACAGATTTCTTGATTATGTTAGTGTGTTGAAAATTGTCATGTCTAATATCGAGACTCATTCAATGCATTGTATGTGTAGTATTTGTTTCTCCCTTCCAGGCACCAACAAACTGGGAGGACGATACAACGTCGTACAACGAGCTAAAAACGAGCCGGACTGTCGACATATAAGGAATTACCTCTTAATCGCGACGATATACACAGCAGGATGTCCAAAACACGTTTCCGGAAGCTGTTCACGACGATGCCGATGAAGTTCGGCTGTGGGGTTATGGACAGCGAAACCTACGTTATGTCAAACAGCTTCCTGTTTGTGGCAGATATTTTCAAGTGTAAGAAACTGTCGAAATTCATCGGGTTTGGCAGGCTATATATGCCTGTAGCTTGAACACTGACCTTTTCATTGCAATCGAGACTGTCAACCAGGGAATTTATGTGGATGAGTGTCTGGAAAAACGACTGCTGCCTTTCCTGAACAAATCGATTGTTCTGTGCAGTTTTGGCAAGATTTGGCATCTTGCTGCCAGCAACGTGCAGGAGAAGGACAAAAGCCATCTCAACCCGTAAGAGCTCTGCCCAATCGAGAAATATTGGGCCATCGTCAAACGGAACCCGAAGAAGACCCAAAAACTATTGGAAACGAGAAGCAGTTTATGCCAAACGGGTGGCTAAACAGAATTTGATGGCACCAGTTAAACGAAAGCAATTTAGATTCGGTTAATCTTAAGTTGAACTCAATACAGTTTCTGTATTTAATAAAATAGAATTTTAAAAATAAAAAATAATATGACATTCTTTGTAATTTTTTTTATCATTTACGTGTAGTATACTTGTTTGACCAAACTTCGATCGCAACTTTCTTTAGCTCCACATATTTAATCTCATAGCATGCTTACGAGCGAACGCCATGACAGCTCTACTGCTCTTACACTACTGTGTCAACTTAACAAACAACCCAACAAACATCGGTGTTGAATTAGAGCTTGTTCAAACAAATTTGGAGAAGCTATTCAGCTATTCTAGAAGAAACAGCTGAATAGCTTCTCCAAATTTGCTTGAACAAGCTCTAATTTAACACCGATGTTTGTTGGGAAGTGTGAGCAAGATGGGCTGCTTTGCTTACGCGATTTTTGTACATTTGTGAAAATTCTGTACTAAAAAACGGTTCATTCAAATTAAGGGAAGGCTATCATATTCCCAGATATCTTTAAAAAATGCTTAATTGGATGCAATTCTATACACGCGTACAATTTTTAATACAGCGTTGCTTTATTTTTCCAATAAATCGTGCTAGCAAACAGTTATAAATCGATCCAATTTTCACTTAAAATTTACGTTTTAAAAATGTTTTATCACAGTGAACAGACGTTCGTCTTCGGTCTGCTACTTGTGTAAAACTTTAAACCGACATTTCAAATGTATGTCGTTATGCTCCTGGTATGCGGCGCTGCAGATGTGTGATAACTGTCATGTAAATGTTTATCAATAAATAGCCTAGCACATAACCAGAAAATTTTTGTTTGTTTTTCTCTGCACTTACTTTTTATAACGGCTGCCCATATTAACGTTTACACACGTTTTTCAAGAAAAGGTATATGGACATCAATGTCTGTTCTCTGTGGTTTTATTACGTTCGAAAATCCCTTTGTTGTTGATCAACCGATATTTGAGAAAGTGTCTTCAAGAAATAAGCCTGCTGGAGTAGACAGGTATATGTATTTGAAAAATAATCATCCGTCAAGTTCGAGTAAATATCCTGGAAATAAAGAACAGCCACACACTACCAAAATGTCATGTAAATTTCGGTGCCCTGAGACCAACACATGCAAGCGTTCTTAAGAACATAAGAGTGAGTTGAAAGAGACGAGAAAGTAAATTCAATTGAACACACCTTTTGTCGAGTTGCGTAACTTTCGGTATCGGGCAAAGATGCCACATTTGTGACATGTCTGTTAATTTACAGACTTTTCAGTTTTGTTGCAGATTTTCCTAACGATGCAGACATTTTATTTATGTTGCAGACTTTTACAGACTAATAAGGTACAGTTAGATAAGTGCAACGTGAGTGGGTTCAATAAAAAATCTTTACTATTACTATACTAGACTAAAATACTGCGTAAAATACATAAAGGGTGTATTCGATAAAAATGGCACACAGAAAATCTTCTGTAACTTTTGAATCGTATGAGTAAAAAACCTAGAAATTTGAGTAGATCTTATCCATAGTGTATTATTTACATCTGCTAAGTTTCATAGTTATACATTCAGTAGTTCCAGTCATGTCGTCGAAACAAGAAATTGTCCGTGAGAAAATTTTGTGCACTCACAATCAAAATCCAGGGGCGTCCCACCGGTGGATTGCTAAAAGGCTTGGAATTGCAAATACAACTGTGTCTCGTGTAATAAGAACCTTCAAGGAGCGTCTGAGTGTCCAAAGGAAGGAAGGGAGTGGTCTTAAAAGTGGTCCAATGGACAGTAAAATGGCCAGGAAAGTCGTACAACAATTCAAGAACCGTCCAAACATTTCAATTCGTTAAAAAGTCTAAGGTGTCAGTCGGTTTTGTGCAGAAAACCATGAAGCGTGCTGGGTTACATGTTTACAAAGTGCAAAAAGCCCCAAACCGGAATGAAAAACAAAATATCACTGCGAAAACCCGCGCCCGGAAACTTTACACGAAGCTGCTCACCAAATCCGGTTGCATCGTGATGGATGACGAAACATACGTCAAGGCCGACTTCCGTCAACTTCCTGGGCAAGAATATTTCGTTGCCAAGTCGAAGTTCGATGTTCCGGAGGATGTTTGAAAGAAGAAACTATCGAAATTTGCAAAGAAGTTTCTAATCTGGCAGGCGATTTGCGGATGTGGTGAAATAAGTGCTCCCTTCATCACTTCCGGAACAATAAACGGTGCGATTTACACGGAAGAGTGCCTTAAGAAGCGTCTCTTGCCATTCATTAAGAAGCACAAAGGATCAACTCTGTTTTGGCCTGATCTAGCATCCTGCCACTAAGCTCGAAACGTATTGGAGTGGTACCGAGCCAACGGAGTCAATTTTGTGCCAAAGGATACGAACCCACCAAATTCACCGTAACTTCGTCCACTTGAAAAATTCTGGGCAATTATGAAAACGGAACTTCGCAAACATCCCAAAACTATAAAAACAGAGCTAGAATTGAAGAAAATTTGGGTAAAAACAAAAAAACCGGGGAAAACGGGTAAAAAATATGGGAAAAAAAAAAAATGGAGAAATTGAATAAAACAAATGTTGTAAATCAAAACTCATTAGTAGTTCTTCATTCCCTGAAAATTTCAAGAAAATCCGATAATCAGTTTAATTTTGATGAGTATATATGTGTGTGCCATTTTTATCGAATACACCCTTTAATACACAAAATAACCCTCAATACTCCATTAAATACACGTACACGATATAACAAAAATATAGAATACACCTTTTTAATACCGATAGATAAATCGAAGATAGGCAAGTTGACAGCCTCTTGACTTCAACTACAAAAAAAATCCTTTTTACACAGACATTTTATTTCATAACAATAAGTTTCATTCTAGTGTTTTTTTTTATTAATGAAATAAAAATAAAAATTTGAAATTCAACTTTTTTATTTATGTAACGGAAAATTGACTCTGTCATTCATTGTCATTCAATGGTTATTTTTGGACAAATAAAAGTCTGTTTTTCAAATGTAAACTAAATTTTGATTTTCAGATACAAAATTGAAAAGAACGTTATTAGAAAAGAAAAAAAACTATAGAAAATTGTGTCATCTATGCGAATGCTTCAAGTTCAAGTGCACTTTAAAATATGAAACAATAGTGTAAGATTGCATACAATCCAAAATATAGATGCAGAAATGTTTACATAGTCACACATATAGCGAAATTGACATAACTCGCTCTCTTATTTCGTTTTTTCGTCGAAAGAAGCCTAATTTTGCAAGAAAAATTTACAGACTTTTTTAGACATTCCCAAACATTTAAAATTTTCTATCGCAGACATTTGAAAAAAATATCTGGCATCCCTGGAATCAGGAGTCATAATTTTACAAGAAACCTTTGTTTACGTTCTCTGATTTTCGATTTTTATCGAAGATGAATTGCGTATCGTGTAAAATTAATAATTTCTAAGTGTATATGTATTGTCCAAAACTAAAAATTGAATAGCATTGTCGGTGAAATTAAAGATTGAACTCGAAAAAATGCAACACTTTCTTCAGTTGATTGTTGGAATATTTTGGGTATAACTTATTTGGAGTGAATGTTTACATGTGAACATTTTTGTAACAATCTGTTTAGTGGTTATCGAGATGGCTTCCAAGCAAGAAGTGCTTCGACAAAAAATGAAGGGCGCGGTCGTGTAAAATCCAGGCCAGTCCCACAGATGGATCGTGAAACAGTTGGGAATCGACAATTTGACCGTATCCCGTGTAGTTAAAGACTGTATTCGATGAAATTTGGACACACAAAATAAGTCACCAAAATTTTTCCTTGAGCCCGATTCTTTTCAAACTATCTGGAAATAAAGTACTACTAAATGGTTACGTTTTGACATCATTGGTTTATTGAACCTCTTCTCCCAACCCAAATGCCCGTACCTTTGCCTTGACCCCTTTCATCAAATTTTGGGCAATGATAGGACCGACTTGCTTACTTACTTTTAACCACACTTTCTTTAGTTCAAGTTCATTTTCTATCAGTTTTGGAGTTTTAACGAGCTTTGCCTTCATGATTGCCCAAAATTTTTCAATTGGGCGAAGTTCCGGAGTGTTTGGAGGGTTGACGTCTTTTGGTACAAAAACTACATTATTATCTTTGTACCAGTCTAAGACGGGCCGGGCATAGTGGCAAGATGCCAAATCAGGCCAAAACAGTGTCGGGCCATCGTCAGATCTCAAGAAGGGCAGAAGTCGTTTTTGGAGGCATTCGTCCTTGTAGATTTGTCCGTTGACGGTCCCAGAGGTGATGAAGGGCTGACTCATTTTGCCACATCCGCAGATCGCTTGCCAGACAAGGAATTTTTTGGCGAATTTCGACAGTTTCTTCTTTCGTACACTCTAGTGTTCCTGTCCTGGCATGTGTTTGGTGTCGGCTTTAATGTAGGTCTCATCGTCCATCACAATGCAGAACGGTTTTGTGAGCCACTCCCTGTACAGTTTTCTTGTACGAGTTTTGGCCACCGAGTTCTGTTTATCGCTCCGGTTCGGTGCCTTCTGGACCTTGTACACATGTAATTCAGAACGTTTCAATGTTTTCTGCACAAAACAAACTGAAACTTTCGCCTTATTCGCAACATCCCTGATCAAAATGTTGGGATAACGCTTAAATTGGTTCAATACCATCCTGGCCTTTTCCGGATTTGATGTGCCACGGTTTTTGTCACTACCATTTTTCCGCTTGGTTGTCTTACGGTCTTTGAACGTTTTGATCACACGGTGAGATACGGTTGAATGTGCGATTCCGAGCTGTTTTCCGATCCATCGATGAGAAGCGTTTGGGTTTTCGAAGTGAGTGCCCAAAATTTGTTGGCGCACTATTTCTTCATTCGAAGCCATCACTGAAATCACTCGACCGATTTTCACGAAACTCATTACACAATTGACACAACACAATGAAATACATTCAGTTAAAATTTCAATAATTTTTACCCACACGCTAAAAAGTTACGAACAATTGCATGTGTCCAAATTTCATCGAATACATCGAACAATTCAAAGCGATTAATAGACACCCATGTTAATAAAATGTGGAATTATAGCTGCCAGAGCTGAATAAAACTGTAGCCGTTTTGTTTTTAGCAATAATGATTACTTGCATTTGATTTAAAAACATGTTTTATAAGCTGTACTATATTTTTAATTACTCTACAGTTCAATCAACAGGGAATAGCTAAAAAACATGAAATAAAAGCATGTAACTCCATGATCGTCATCATTACATAAGAGCTAGATATAAATATTTAAAAACGTTTAAACAATGATCACTAAACGATTGTTCAACTATACAACGATATCAGGTATGTTTATATTAAATGGATGATTTGTAATAAAAGTAATTGACGCTTAAGAACCGTGATGTACGCTTCAGTTACACATTTATTCGGCAATTGTGCAACGCTTAATCGGTTCTGTAACGCTATCGTTGTTTAATATGTCTTGGAATGTTACATTTTTACATTTCGTTGCTAAATTCGGGTAAAAATCTCCACGAAATTCAGTAAATTATACTACTGAGTGTACCGAGTTGAA
Organism: Aedes koreicus; assembly: GCA_024533555.2. NCBI lineage: Eukaryota > Metazoa > Arthropoda > Insecta > Diptera > Culicidae > Aedes > Aedes koreicus. The sequence goes on from JAHHFK020002873.1 coordinate 99,759, forward strand.
TCTGCTGTAGAGATTTCGGTACTAAAAATAACCGAGCCGAAACCCAAAACATAGTGTTTAGGATGATCACATTGGATTCGCAGCATAATTTACCAAATATCAAATATCAAATTTAACATCCACTGTTTTTTGATATTTCTATATCCCCTGCCCTTTCCTGTCACGCTTTTACAGACGCTATTCTAAAGTTACTCATTTTTGAGACAAAAATCACTCAGTCTGGTCAAAAGGGCTCTTACCCAGAAATGAGTAAACAAATCTTTACTCAAATTTCGGTAAACGTGTCTTAGGAGGAGTCTGGGTAAAGTTTACTCAGATGTTGACAACTGTTGAATGGGTAAACTTTACCCATTTTGATTGAAAGGAATATAGTAGTGTGCGATGATGTCTCAATGATTTAATTTGTGAGAATATGAGTGTGTAACAATATGATGTTTTGCTTTTATTTAATCAACTGAGTAAACAAAACATAAAATGATTTCAATTTTCTCAGCTTGAATAGCTCATTTAAAACTTATTACAAACATCATTCATTCACTTCCGGGAAACTCCTTCAAATTAGATCCAGCAAATGAAATTTATTGTTGAACACATGTATTCATGTATGAATCTAAATTCCTGGATTTCTAGTTCCCGGGATGCGGCGTTGTATGCTGGAATAAATTAACATTAATTCACTGAATGGAAGCTAAGAAATAGATAAAAAACCACTTACCACGAAGTTGCTGATACTTTTCGACACCCAGATAGTTTTCGTTGGTGTGTATTCGCAAATGAGCCTGCATGTCGGCCGTGGTCCGGAAATTTTTCGAGCAAATATCGCACAGGAACGGTCGAATTCCTTGGGGTTTTATTTTATGTCGCACGAGTTTTTCGGGAGAGAATTTTTGAATCGCACTCGTCGTATGGGAGATTGAAGTGTTCACCGATCACCGTGACTAAGTGGCTTATTTAATTTAAAAAATTCCTTAGGCTAAACTTAATTTTGAATTTATATCCACTGCGCAAGAATCGCCTGTTGATAGTTGTCCGCCATTTTCAACTCGTAAAAAAAATCTATCATAATCATTTACCCAGAATCTGGGTAGATTTCACGCATCGAAGGAAACTCAGCCGACTCATTTTTTGACAAAACCATACTTTCTGCAAAAATGAGTGGAATCTACTCAGCCGCTGAGTAGATTCAAAACAGCGTGCACCATACGTTTTACCATACTTATAACACGTATTGTCACGAATTCCTACCCCAAAACTAAAGACGTAATATTTGAACGTTTCCTTGTAATGAATCAAAGAGATGATGTTGAAATGTTTTAATATCGAAGTATTTTCAACAATCGTGCACATCGAAGATGCGAAAGCTTTAAAGCTTTTGATTACTTCGTAAGTGTTGGGGCACATCTGCTGCCATCTATGGATTCGTACTAGAAGATCAATATCATTCCACTAACGTTTTCGTTTCATCATTCTCTTCGTTGAATCACTTTTTCGAACAGTTAGAAATAGTTTTTTTTATTACTTCTAAAACCTCAACAAATGCGGCCTAATTTGAGTTAACTCTACTCAAAGTGACGCTTAAAATGCTTGATAAGGTGGCTCGTAATTTTCACACCAAAAAGACGTTTTTCTGAGGTAGATTACGGCGTTGTTTTCCACTTACTCTGAAAAAAATTCTATCGTTATACCGACAATTAAATCATGGTCAGGATGACTATCGCATATAGTGGTTACAATAATCATGAAAATGGACACGTTAATCCCGGTTCATATTCATGAGTCGTTAGGTAGGATCCAGGTGGTGGAGTCGTCTTCCTGGCGTCGGTGATTGTCACCATGTGAGGAAATAGGCCGACGTAAAATAAAGATTAAAAAAAAAAAAATCATGAAAATGGTCGAATTCACCCCGTTCATGGCATTCTTGACGATGATCATGGTAACAAGGACTATTCCGACATTATGGCAAATGTTGGATCAACTATTTTTAATGGTCGTTTTGACCATGATCTTAGTCGGTTCAAAATCACTATACTGCTATAGTCATCCTAACCCCCAATAATGGTAAACTTGACTATCAAATTTGTCTCTGTGTATATGAGGATACACTTTGCGAGACTCTCTTCGTCGACTTTCTCTTTCGTTAATAGTTTGTCTATTAAACGATTTGGTGATGTTTTTGGCGTATTGGATCCATAATTACACTATATATTACCGTAATGTGTGTTGAAAATACATGAACATGCTTTTGAATAGCCGTAGGAACGAAAAGAGAAAGCCGACGAAGAGAGTCTCCAAATGTTACTTAGGACCTAATGCTTTGTTCAGCTTGTTTTGTCTGCCAAACCACCAGAGAGAGACAGCGTGCGTGGGTCTCTTTAGAGGTGCATCGTCCGGTGGCGGAAATTACGATAAAGGGTGCTACGATCAAAATTTGATCAAGCAAGATTGCCTGGAAAATAATGAAATATTTTATTGCAAAAAAAAACATATTAGATTTCTTATTGAATTTTAGTTAGAATGAAATACAGAAAACATATTCAGCAAACACTACTGATTAATTATGTTTTTATTGCGTACAGTGCGCCAAATTTAAATTATAATGTTTTGAAATTGGAAATATCTTCTCAACATCATGGGATCCCAGTAGTGAACAACAGTTTTTGCTAGAACCAAAGATGTGAAGAGAAAGTATCGATAGGTCCGATAGAGCTCGGCAGGTTATGAAATTGAATAGAAGTAGTTTGAAATTGAGCGTAGGGCTTTGTTTTGGCAGTATTTCGAAGCAAACATAGACACTTTTGCCAAACATCCCACTGCGGGGTAAGTCAAGGCAGAAACGGATCCGCCACCAAAAATCTCGTCATTGTGGTCAATAAAATTAAAAAATATAGTGTTCAGAATCAAGCCCTAGTTGCATGCATCAACAATTCTTCACAAATTCTCTCCGCGGTACAACTCATAGTTTGGATGTTCCCCCTAAACATCGTGCTAAATTATTGGACTATAGTTTTTAATAAAAGCATATCGGTTATTGTTTATAGATGTGATTTAAACAAAAGGGTGTTTCGATCAAAATTTGGTCAACTTAAACTTGACGCATTTCCTTTCATCGTGCATCAAAAAAATTTGCACACCCCTCATTTTGAAGATGTGTGCGTGTAGCATCATGCCTCTATTTTGATGTTGAGATTAGCACTTCAGTTACCAAAATGTCGTCGAAGGAAGATAAGCAACGCATCAAAATTTTGCACGTGCAAGGCGAAAATCCAAACTAGTCTCACGCCAAGTTGACGAAATTGTTGAATGTGGCTTAATCAACTGTTACCAACGCAGACACGCAGATTTTAAACAGCTTCCTGGACAGGAATATTACACGGCAACACGGGCACGGGGAAAGGTGGCAGATATTTTCAAGCACATTAAACTGTCACAGAGAAATATCTGGTGTGGCAGGCCATCTGTACCTGTGGCTTGAAGAGCAACGTTTACATTGCGACCGGAACCGTCAACCTGGAAATTTATCTGAGCGAGTGCCTACAAAAACGTCTACTGTCTACGTCAAAGCGACACAATTGTTCCGTTATATTTTGGCCGTGTTTGGCATCATTACGGAAAAACGGCGATGAAGTGGTATGCTGACAACAACGTTCAAGTGATGCCCAAGGACAAGAACCCCCAACACGCCAGAGCTCCGCCCAATCTAACAATATTGGACCATCGTCAAGCGGAACCTTAAGAAGACAAAAAAGGTGTTGTGAGCGAGAAACAGTTCAAGGCAAAATGGCATTCTGCGGCGAATGAAGTGGACAAGGAGACTACAAAATCTTATGGCACGTGCTAAACGAAAGGCCAGGCAATTCGCATTTGGTAAAAAGGAAGCTTAGCTGAATATTTCTGCTGTATTCTGTATTAACTGAACTTGAAAAAGAAAAAGAATTTGACTTATTAATAAAAACTTTGATCGACTCACACACATTACTGTTAGACCAAATTTTGATCGGAACACCCTTTACCTGTAAAGATTACGGTTTAGATAAAATAAAACTGTTAGTTTGGTCAGTTACTGGAACGGTTCAAAAATTAATAAACTAAGTGCCTACTTGAACAACTCAATAACTTTATTTACCAAACCACTCAAAACACTTCCTTAGTAACCAAAATCAAATCCAAAAACCCGAATCAATCCACCGATGGTGAGACTGAACCCTTCTTACAGTTCACCAGAATTACGAACTCAAATGTGGCCAATATCGCACTGGATACATATTTTCATCAGAAATTCCAGGAATATCCAGGAATATTCGATATGTCATACATTCAGTTTATAAAATGAACTATTTGTCAATCCTGGAGGTACTGTTCATCGATGGGATTAAAATGTTGCCATTAATAGTCTTTAACGACCTGTTTATGTTAGTTATATAAAAGGGAAAATTACATAAATATTAGAAATTTCAAATAATCAGTCCATAGAATGAATTATTAGACAATCCTAAGCGTCAATTTTGATTATCGATATGGAATCAAGATGCTTAACAAGTACATGTTCGTTGAAAATTGTGTAGTTATAGTAAATTGAGACTTTGTGTAATTTTGAACTCGTTGCAGTTCAAACCCGGACCACTCGAGTTAATCGATCCTGTTCTAATTCTATAGAGTCGCATAGTGTGGCTAGTCAGCTGTATGTGCTATACAATGCACCACACAGAGACAAATTTGATAGTTAATTTTACCATTACTGGGGGTTAGGTTGACTATTGCAGGATAGTCATTTTGAACCGACTATGATCATGGTCAAAACGACCATTCAAATAGTTGACCCAACATTTGCCATAAATTTGCGATCCTAGGATATTGTCTATAATTTCTTTGAACTGCTTCTCGTAGGTCTCTTCAATTGATACTGTCAAAGTTGGAACATCGGTTTCGTAACGCTTCGGAACTTTTTTCTTCCTTGGTAGTTTCGGCGATTCAACTGCATCCGGTCTGTTTTCGGTAATATTTCCCAAATCTCCCGAAAATCTTTTTTACAAAAGCTTAGGCTAGCTTTCAAGGTACCAATCATCCGGTATGCTTCTTCTAGTCGCAAGGATTTTTTCTGAAGGGCTGTATTCACAGAATCAACGTATCCGAAAATTTTCACCATTACATTTAAGATGAAATAAAATTCGAATTTTTCTAGCATTCTCAAAAATCCAGACGCCTTAGAGCCTGCATCAGAAACGTCATTTTCAGCCAAAGAGGTGAAAAATTCTACCAAAGCTAAGTAATTTGACAGAACAGATGAAAGCGACAAGTATTTCACCGTCCATCTCGTTGGACACAGTGGCCGCAGATTTGTCGAATCAACAGATTTCAATGTCTGGAAAATGGCAAGCCTTTTTGGCGAATCCCTTACGAAGTTAATCATATCTTTGATCAAATTCAATGTATCCCTGCAGATAGGAATTGTTTTGATCACGTCTTGGGCCACCAAATTTAACGAATGAGCTAAACAATGAACAAAAATAGCTCGTTTTTCATCGAAAAGGATTCTGGTCTGTACTCCGCTTTTCTTGCCAGACATATTATTTGCACCATCATAGCCCTGGCCTCTACATTTTGAGATGGGCAGATCAAAGCGTATAAGGATATCCTTAATGATAGAATGCAAAGACGACGAAGCAGTTGACTCAGCTTCATAAAAACCGAGGAAGAACTCCTCAACCTCGAGGGAATTAGTAGCAATCCTTAAACAAAAAGAGAATTGTTCTTTTCTGCTCATGTCCGAGGTTTCGTCACAAATAATCGCAAAAAAATCCGCTTGCTTCACCAGCCCTATCAATCGTCGAAGTAGCGAATGGCTTAGAAGATCCAGCATTTCGTTTTGTACGGCATGGCTACACCATGTGTAAGATTCTCGTTTTAGCCACATTTGCAACTCGTTCGAATCTTCAGCCCGCAAGTTTAACAAATTTAAGAAGTTGCTTGAGTCATCATGATGACCACGAATAGCGAGACCTTGCTTAGCCAAGTACAGAATCAAAGAAAACAACTTTTTTAGGCAGGCACGGTTCACTATCATTTCATTTTTCTTCTGGTCGGATATTTGAGCGCAGACGTTTACTCCAATTTTCAACGAATGCAGCTTCAAAACGGCCTCCTGGTGGCAGAACGATCCCTCGTGGATTTTAAATTATTCGGCTCCTTTCTCCCAGTTTTTAAAACCAGATTCAATAAAAACTATATCTTTTTTAGTTGAAAACGGTAGGCCAAGCTTCATAAAAATTTCCCGCCAAACGGAACATAATACAACATCATTCACAGGATCATATGCAATCCATGGGAAAGTCGCTTTCCAGCCGGGCACGAAACGTCGTTTTGAAGTTTTTGCTGCGTCCACAGTTTTACCTGAACCAGATGGACCTTCTCCCGCGTCGAACTTGGATTCTGTACCAGAACCAGCGCTGGCAACGTCGCAGCAGTCTTCAGCTATCTCTATCGCTTTTTTTCCTGGGAGCTTGATCAAAAACTTGTCCATCGTCAATTCTGAAAATTCGACAAAAAAGGCGCTTTCAAGCTTGTTCCCTTTTATAAAAAAAACCATTCATTGCTTACCTTTTTTAGAGAAAGCTTAAACTCGTAAATCGTTTGATGAATCAGTATGGATATGAATTAAAATTCAACTTTAATTAAACCCGTATCAACTTTTATCCGCAAGCAAAACTTACTTTTTGTTCCGTTTCGACAGTTTCAAAATAAACAGTAAATGTTATTCATTTTCATTCACGAAGCTCAGCTTATTCAGGCCTGGCAATGCGAACCATTCATTTCTGTCATTAATGCATCCTCTTGTATCAGCAAAGGTGACGTCATGAATTGTATAGAAAAGAAAGAAGGCAAAAGTGCACCTTTCCAGACCTTACCATTCATCCGCTTCAGTTGATTGATGAATTGACGCCGATGAAATGAATGAAAAGAGACCCACTGAAAAAAAACAGGGATCGTTGCGCACAGTGCAAATTTGAAATGACGGTTGGCTTAAAATTTAATTGTGAAAGATAACTGTGCAGGACAAATTTATTCTTCTAGATAAAAATCTGGGAAAAGTTTGAAAATAATTGGGGGGGCAAAATGATACTTTGCCCCGTCTGAAAATTATTGAGGGGGCCAAAAAGTCCATGCCCCCTCTAAGTTGGCGCCTATGGTTCAGACTGACTCTCGGGTCCCTTGGATGACGAACGCTCTTCGCTCGCTAAAACGGATTAAAAGAGCGGCTCTTAAAAGATTCACGAAACACCGCACCATGTCGCTTAAACGCCACTATAGCAGGCTCAACTACGAATATAAACGGATCAGTCGTGCGCATTTTCAACGTTATCTGAGTGGGGTTCAACGGCATCTCAAATCTCATCCGAAATCTTTTTGGAGCTATGTTAATCAACAACGTAAGGAAGTTGGCTTACCTTCATACATGTTCTATAATGGCGAAACTGCTGGCACTCAATAGGAAATTTGCGATCTGTTCTCGGTAAAATTTGCTAGTGTTTATGAAGACGAGAGACTAACCAGTCATTCTGTTCACGCTGCCGCCGACAATGTTCCCTTGGCAAATCAAACACTCAGCCTAGTTGATGTGGATTCAAAATCAATCTCGAACGCGGCATTACACCTTAAAACATCGCTTAAGCCCGGACCCGATGGGGTTCCGTCGGTTTTTCTGAAACAGAACATGGCTTGTCTTCTGTATCCACTTCATCAGATATTCCAGATGTCCCTCTCTAGCGGTACATTTCCTTATTGCTGGAAAATGGCGGACATGTTTCCGGTATATAAAAAAGGAAGCAAGCGGGACGTGAACAACTACCGAGGAATCACATCGTTAAGCGCTGTATCGAAGCTTTTTGAACTTGTCGTTAAGAACTCACTTTTTACACATTGCAAGCAGTTGTTAAGTGACGACCAGCACGGATTTTCACCAGGGCATCACTGATGGTATGATCGCTCGATGCTAAACGGACGTGATCTACACAGATTTAACGGCAGCTTTCGACAAGTTGAATCATGATATCGCGATCGCTAAACTTGACAGACTAGGAGTTGGTGGTAATCTTTTAAGATGGTTTCGATCATATCTCACAGGGCGTCAATTGACAGTTGCCTTGGGTGACCTTCGTTCAAGGAGTTTCTGCGCCACGTCCGGGATACCGCAGGGTAGCCATCTGGGACCGTTGATATTTATTTTATACTTCAACGACGTACACTATGTTATCGGAGGGCCCCGCCTGTCGTTTGCTGATGACTTGAAAATCTTTATGCGAATCTGTTCAACCGCCAATTGTCATTTACTCCAAGCGCAGGTTGATGCCTTTGCTGATTGGGGTACTCTAAATCGGTTGGTGGTCAACCCGGCCAAGTGCTCAGTGATAACCTTCTCACGTCAGAAACAACCAATGCTGTTCAACTACCATCTTCTCGGAACGACCATCGAACGAACGCAGTGCGTTAAAGACCTAGGTGTTCAGCTGGATTCGAAACTGACGTAAACGCAACATTTATCGTATGTTGTTGACAAAGCTTCAAGGACACTCGGTTTTATATTCAAGGTTGCGAAGAACTTCAGCGACATTCACTGCCTAAAATCGCTCTATTATTCTCTCGTTCGTTCGACACTGGAGTACTGTTCAGCGGTCTGGAGTCCATGCTATGACAATGGCGCCGAGCGAATTAAATCTATTCAACGCCGTTTTCTTCGGTTCGCACTTCGTAGACTTCCTTGTAGCGACCCTTTTCGTCTTCCTAGCTACGAAAGTCGGTGTCAGTTGGTTGACATGGAGCCTCTGCGGGTCCGTAGAGATGTCTGTAGAGCTTTAACTGTTGCAAATGTGCTACAAGGAAGAATCGACTGCGGAAGGATCCTTCAACAGATTAGCATCAACGTACAACCAAGGCCAATGCGTCACAACTCCATGCTCAGGCTTCCTTTTCGCCGCACCAACTATGGGTTGAATAGCGCTATTCACGGGTTGCAGCGAACCTTCAATAGGGTGGCGTCCATTTTCGATTTCCATCTTACGCGGAACGCACTTCGTCGGAGATTTTCTACCGTTTTTAGAACAACTGACGCACGTAGTTAAGATAGTGTATAGCTTTAATTATTTTATTTTTACTTATTTATGTTTGTGTCTTGACTCCACTTAAGAGGTTATGTACTCGTTTCTTGTTGTAATTTTTTCCTATTTAACATCATTAGGACCTAAACTTGGTCTGTTGATGTATACTTCAAATAAACAATAAACAATCATAATGAAATTTTGACCAGTTATTTGAAGATTGTATAACTTTGATTTGGCGCTAACAAAACTAAAATCGGTTCACAAATAGCTCAGTATGTAATCGGAGACTAAACTGTTTGATTACTATCATAATAGGCCGTCAAGTACTGTTTCGTTCATATCTTCGTAACGAAATGTCTAAATGAAAAAAAAATCTATGGGAATGTTTTAACTTTCATTTGCCGTCAACAGAACTGAAATCGGTTCACAAATGGCTGAGAAACCGATGTGATATTATTTGTAACGCACACACACATACACACACATACACACACATACACACATACATGTGCTCAGTTCGTCGAGCTGAGTCGAATATTATATGACACTCGGCCCTATGGGCCTCGGATAAAAAGTCGAGTTTTCAAGCGATCTTAATACCTTCAAGCTTTTCTGGATAATTCTGTCGATTGTAATATATGGAAGAGCCAGGAGCAGACAAATGCGTCAGGTGTATGCACGATTCCTCTACATAATTAGTACGAGTTTTTTTTTTCTAAATCCAGTTTTATCACTTCATTAGTTATGTGGTGCTTGGAAAGAACAGACAACATGGGAGTTCCTTGAAGTTTTTCAACATTGGCCATCAGACGGAGTTCTTCATCTTCCTCCACGTTTTCTTCATGCACACCAAATACATGGTATGGTTTTCAGTAAAAATATTTACGATTTTGATCCCTAAAATTTCAAATTTGCTGAACGATATATAAAATGGCATTGATTTTCAAATATCTGTCGAAAAACTACAAGTGTTCGGTACTTCATATAAAACTTGTGCTGAGCATTTGTTATTATTTTACTGATGTAAATTGTAAACTTCGAAATGTCATAGCCAGCTCTTCTGTTCAATAAAAGATTTTTTGTACAACAATAACAAATACTGGAGCAAAATGCAAAAATCTGAAATCTTTACTTTGGTTAAAATTGCGCCTGTCAAATCTTCGCCATTTTTGCATTGTAACGCGGTGGCATATTAAAAGTTTTATTTTTAATTGTAAAAATTTGGATAATTTTGTGTTTTTCATTATAAAGTAAACCGGAGGACGTGTTGGATATACTCGCAGCCACAGATGAAGAAGTAAAGGAGCTATTCAGTAAGTAAACGTTTTCTAAATAATGCGATTTCCAAATAATAGCATTCGAATAAATAGATGGTGAATTCATAATTTGCTTTGCATTATATTAAACATGAGATGTTTATGTTCTCTTCTCAAGGTTATTCATAGGTAATTAAAATTGGTTGAGACGGTGATGTTTTGATTCTGCGGCGCACCAGTGGCATGGCGTGACAGTCGCTCACATAAACTTGTTATGCAAATGAAAGATAATATAAAACTCAATGTTTCGAATAAGTTTCAAAAAATGGAGGCAATAAACGAACAATTATTCTGTGTATCACTTTTTTTTCATCAGGCATTCTGATAAGGAGTGTATCGAATATAAGCTATCCACATACATTTGCGTTGTACGCATGTATTTGTGATGGTTTTTTATGCTCTGAACACTGCATGCTGTGCGTTTGACTGTCAGCTTTCTTTTGTTTACTTGTTTGTGCGGTTCAAATTCTGCGTTTTCAAAATGTCGCGTATTCAAAAGGAAGTGAAAATTAAGGTTCTGGACACATGGCTAAGTGAGAAGGGTATTACTATGCGAAAATTGGCGAAGCGGTTTGGAATTCATCATGCGAGTGTTAAATTTATCATTAATAAGTTTGGGGAACACTATTCTTTGGATGAGCTACCAGGAAGAGGCAGAAAACCCGGTTCTTCCAACCCAAAACTGGAGCAGAAAGTGGTATCTCTAATCATGAAGAACAAATCAATGTCAATACGCGATTTGGCCAAAAAAGCAGGAACGAGTGTCGGAATGATCCAGCGTATCAAGAGGCAAAACCACCTGAAGACCTACAAGAAGCAGAAAATCTCGGAACAAAGTGCAGAACAGAAGAAGCGAGCAGCAACAAGGGCCCGGAAATTGTATTCGCGTCTTTTGCAGCGTCCGGATGCATGCGTTTTGATGGACGATGAGACCTATGTAAAGGAGGACTCAAAAACCCTTCCAGGTCCACAATACTTTACTGCCGTCGTTGGGGAGGATGTGAGCGATGCGGACAGGTCGATTCAAGTGGAGAAATTCGGTCGAAAGGTACTGGTATGGCAAGCAATATGTTCCTGTGGTTTGAAGTCAACCATTTTTTACACTACCGGAACTATAAATGCGGAAATCTATCGATCTGAGTATCTCCAGAAGAGATTGTTGCCTTTATATAAGAAGCATAGTACACCTCCACTGTTTTGGCCGGATTTAGCGTCAGCTCACTATGCCAAAACCACTCTCAATTGGCTTGCGGAAAAGGGTATAGATTTCGTTGAGAAAAATATCAATCCACCAAATTGCCCTCAGCTTCGACCCATCGAACGTTACTGGGCAATCGTGAAGAGGGTCTTCAAGAAGACTGGTAAGGCAGCTGGGAACATGCAGGAGTTCAAAAATATTTGCGCTCAAGCGTCCAAAAAATGCGTTGCAACACTTGTCCGGAACTTGATGAAGAGCATTCGATCCAAAGTTCGAAAATTCGTGAAGGAATAACTTAAATTTCATCCGGTCTTCATTATGTTCAAGTTTAACCTCGTACATTAAAGGATCAATTTTTTGTATGAATAAAATATCGGTTTTCAACATAATTTGAAAGAAAGTTTGTGGATAGCTTATTTTCGATACACTCCTTATTGTATCTGCTTCCTAGCCTAAAGGATAAATGATTTTCTTCCGTATTGAAACGGCAGTTTCCTTTTGAAAATTGTGCATTGTCCCTGCATGCTAGGAAGAGAAAGATGTTTTTTAGTAAAAATCACCGAAACAACTGTTAGATTCTGCAGCGTTCCCAATGTAACGTTAGTTTTTGTAAATTTTACCGAACTTCAGTAGTTTTTGGCAGCAAACGATGCTTCCGATTTGACAGTTTTTTTTCTGTCAATTTTTCTGAACTTTCGCATTGCTTACTGAGTTGTTCAGTAATTTTTGACAGTTGAGAGTTCATCACTAGTTTGACGATCCTTCAGTAAAAATACTTTTACTGAACTGCTTACCACACCAAATTCTAGTTTTGATTTACGGCTTTGATCGGTAAAATCAAATTTCTACTGAATGATCTGTTAAATTTCTTCAAAAAACTACAAGTTTTCGGTAATCCGTATGAAAATATCACTGAACGTTTGTATTTAGTTTACAGAAGTACTGTGTAAACTAATGAACTGTCATTGATCATTCGCTGTTCAGTAAATGTTTTACAAATTTTCAGTAAAACCATAATAAATACTGAGGCCAAATGTAAAAATCACTGGAGTTTTTTACTGAACGTTTCAGTACACATCACACCTGCCAAACCTCTCCCATTTTTGCGTGCTAAAGCGGTGAAAGCCATTTAAGATAAGATTTTGAATTCTTATAAACTAGAGGCTACGGATGTCGAAGTAAAGGAGCTTTTCCGTAAGTACAGTTCAAATGTTTTCAAAATGTTCTCATTTTCAGCACTCCAACAAAATGGGTATCAGTGGGAATTTGTTAAAGAATCTAATTGAAAGGATTATGAAACTAAATGTTTCGAGTTTCATATAATAAAGGCAATATACGGAAAATTATTCTGCGCTTCATTTTATTTATCATGCATTCTGATACTGAACAGGTTATATTTCATATAGAAACGGAAGTTTCCCTTTGAATTGTCCATCTGCATGATAGGAAGAGAAAATGAAATTACCGAAACAACTTTAGAAATTCTGCAGCATTCCCAATTTAACATTTGTTCCTGTAAATTTTACCGAACTTCGGTATCTATCGATGATGTGTTCAGTACTTTTTGGTAGTTAACAATGCTTCTAACGACTGTTCCGGAAAGTATAAGCACACCTTATTTTAACGGTCACTTTAAATATAATGAAATATTTCAACATGTTTTGGCTGCGTCCTTTTGTTTGCACATTTCTGAATAACAAAGCATCAAAAAGGTGCTCAGTTTTGTGTTACCTATCAAAATGCGCGGTCTTACTCCGGAACAACGAAAAACTATCGTGCACAAATGGTGCACTGTGAGCGGACTCTCCTTGAGAAAATTGGCCAAGGAAGAGGGTGTAAGCGTCGGAGCGGTACGATCTGCGATTCGAAAATATAGAGAACAGTGTACGTTTGAAGATGCGCCGAAGAGTGGTCGGAAATCCGGTCCTGTTAGTCCGGATATCGATAAAAAGATCAGGGATGCCTACAAGCGAAAACCAGCGACTTTCGTTCGGGATGTTGCGAAAAAACTAGGGACCTCGTCGAGTAACGCCAGGCGTGCCAAAGAAAAACTTGGGCTGAAAACATACCGGAAGCAGAAAAAAACCCAAAAGGAACCCAAAACAGGCCGCGTCCGTGAAACCACGGGCCCACAAACTCTACGATTCGTTATTGTGTAGAAATTCTGGGTGTATAATAATGGACGATGAAACTAGATTACAAAACGCTTCCCGGACCACAATTCTATACTGTAAGCGAAGACAAAGACATCCCCGAAACGGAGAAGGCAATTTTTACCGAAAAAATCGGTATGAAGCTTATGGTTTGACAGGCAATATGCGAGTGTGGTAAAACATCTAGTCCGTACATCACAACGGAGACGATGAACACTCAGAAATACGTTAAGGAATGTCTCCAGAAGCGATTATTGCCGATGATCAGGCAGCACGAAGGTCAAGTAGTGTTTTGGCCTGATTTGGCGTCATGTCATTACGCAAAGGACACTTTAGAATGGTACAAAAGTCAAAATGTATGTTTCGTGCCGAAAGACATGAATCCACCGAACTGCCCGGAGGCACGGCCAATCGAGACTTTTTGGGCTTTAACCAAAGCAAAGCTTCGAAGATTCATAAAACCAGCGGACGACATCCAAAAATTTAAAAAAGATTTGCCAAAAGTGGTCAAAATTGTGAGAAGTACCACTGTGCAGAAGCTAATGGGTCATGTTCGAGGAAAAGTTAGGAGTCTTGGCTATGATTAAATATTTTGATTAAACGAGAGTAAAATATCTTATAAAACACAAATACAAGTATGATTTACCAAATGAAATTATTAACACTAAAAAAAACATGACTTTTTTGTTATTTTGAAAGTGTGCTTATACTTTCTGGAACAGTCCACATTTTCACAGTTTTTTTCTGTTAATTTAACTGAACTTCGGTATTGATTACTGACTTGTTAAGTAATTATTGACAGTCGAGAGTTCATCGCTAGTTTGACGATCGTTCAGTAAAAATACTCTTACTGAATTGCTTACTAAACACTCAGCTGTTTTAAAGTCAGTAAAACTTTTACTGAGTTCAGTATTAAAAAAAACATGGTGTGTGTATGACGTTCACTTCTTCAGCACGTTAAGAGGAAAATTGCCATCAATTTCCGAAAATTCAAAACTAGTTTTTTCGTTCAATATTTCCTTTCAAGTTTTTCCTCGAATTTCAAATAATGATTTTTAAGAGTCTCAAGTTTGTCAAGAGTAAATGACTTTTAAGAGTCTAAAGTTTGTTCTAAAGTGATGAATGTAGGCTCTCCGTTAAGCAATGCGTTTTATGGTTATGTTCGGTTGCTAATTCAATTAAAACTCTTCGTGACGTTTGCGAATGTTGAGATCCGAGCTCCGCAAATTCATCAATGTGTGAACGTTTTTTTTCGGAAAATAGCAGTTGCTAGCAAGCGAATAGAACTCCATCGGAAGTTTGAAAAGCGACCGGATGACGGAAAAACCGGCAAAACGAGCGTATAAGTTTACATAATAAAAAGTATTCAATTTAAGGACATGTTATTTAGTAAAGGTTTACAATTGAAATCCGTTTTACATTGAAAATAAAGTTAAACTCAGGTTCGAAATATCATAAGAACGTCTCAAGATTCCATAATACTCACATTGAACCCGCTTTCAATTGAAAGTCTGTTCAAAACATTCCGGAAATTGATGAAGAATTAGATGCCACCAGGCAATGCCAAAAGCTGAAACGAAACGATTGTTCATGAGCTGCACGCATTTGCAAGTAAATCGATTCGTTTAAATGAACTATATGTTAGCTAGTAGTTCAAAGATTAGAGCCCACATTAGTCACCATCGAGCAATTCCTGCTAATGCACCTGCTTCTCACCTGCTATGAGCCATTATCGCCGTTTCGGTGGGACATATTACGGAATGTTGACTCACACCACGTACAAGTTCCCTGGCACCACTCATCGCCACGGCAATCGTCGTGTGCGACTTATTACTATCGCAAGGCCACTTTTTGACGAACCGACGGTGCAGAAGCATGCTCAACGCAGACCAACGATCGGAGGTAACGATGACACATTGGTTAGAACTTGGCACCTCAGCAACGCATAGAACCTAAGGTAATCATTACACACAGGTCCTATCGCCTCTTGAAACGAGTGCTTCCATTGTTAGTTTTCCGATAAAGACAAGAACTTAACGAGGATCGAATCGTACAGTGTAGGCCATTCAATGAGTCACCAATGTGCGATAAGTTTTCTGCGTTGCATCACGCACTGACGGAGTTGATGTCGCTGGTCGGTTAGAGGGTATCATATTCTATAAAGTGCCTCCGCCAGCAGGTAAAAGGCGAGGATCTTCTTCGGTGCCTACTTAAGATAGATTAGCTATTGCTGATGGTTGGCTTTCATACTTCTTCCTGCTTCCTTTGGCGAACCGAGAGCCAGACTCGCCTTGATTAATGCACATATCTAGAAAGAAAAGCTGGATCGTAAATTTGAGTGTTTTTTCGACGCTTAACTTCCCAGAATGATATGAGCGAAATTCCACCGAGCATTGTTGACAGATGAAATCATTGCTCCTAGACTTGGTTGGCTGTCATCACCATTCGACCCCGGGGGTGGTAGTTCTGAATCATCAGAACGTCGAAGGAGTTACGCTCCGATAGAATATGATGAAAGAAAATTCAATCATCGATAGGCGGCGCAGCTCCGAGCAGGAAGGATTACACATGAAGTTTTCCGTTTTGTTCTGTTCTGGTCGGGGTGTCGGCGATTCTAGGTCAACAGACGACGGTTGGTTGCGCTTACTCAACTGAAACAGGGTAGAAGAAGAAAGCAAGGGATGATTCAATTCTGACTGGCTGTGAACGAGGTGGAGCATAAAGGATGTATGAATGATGGATTTGGTTGGAGAAAATGAATCAGATCCCAACTGTTTACTTACAGCGGGTTAGATACTGTTTTATTTTTCAGTAAATATTGATCTCCAAATGCTTACATATGAGTCAGTGCCGCAAGCTATAGAATTTTTGCTTGATGATGTGAAAAATTGTAATTTATAGAGCGTTGTAAAATTTGATACACAGATAAAAAGAAACATTAAATTTTCTGCGTTATCTAATGCACATACATAAATGGAATGCGAGGTTTGGCAGAAAATAATGGGATATTTCATGTAAATTTTAGCCAGATAACGCCTGAATCTAGCCTGTGGCATGAAAGATTGCAAACATTGTTGTATGACGCATGAAAGATTGCAAACAATTTCGTTGTTTACGCCTCCTTTGGCTTAGAATATTAAATATTAATTAATGAATTAATTTTTTTTTTCTGTGTAGCTGTGGTTTGTGTTTACATCAAATATCCACTTTCAAGGCCAGTATCGACTTAAAAAGTAGAGAGGTAACGGAGTTTTGTTCAATATTACCAAGCGGAATTTTGACACTTGAGCTGCATGGAACGAAATGTCACCTTCGAGTTCGAAAGAAATTTTTTTCTATATCAATCCCATGTTAAATTCCGTCTACTGAAACGGAAAAGTAAAGAATCGAAAAGAAATTCCTGCAGCAGTATCCCGAAAAGAACGAAAAATAAAATTGGAATTTGTAAGGTTTCCACGCAAACTAATGGGAGCTGTCACTTTTACTTTCGGAAAAAATATTCCTCTCGATTATTCTGTAAGTGAAGGTGACATTTCGTTCCATGCAGATCAATTGTCAAAATTCCGCTTGTTAATATTGAACAAAATTCCGCAACCTCTCAACTTTTTAAGTCGATACTGGCCTAACGAACGGAATAATCGAGCGGATTATTTTTCCGAAAGCAAAAGTGACAGCTCCCATTAGTTTGCGTGGAAAGCTTACAAATTCCAATTTTATTTTTCGTTCTTTTCAGGCGGATACTGCTGCAGAAATTCCTTTTCGATTCTTGACTTTTCCGTTTCAGTAAACGGAATTTAACATGGGATTGAGATAGAAAAAGAAATTTCTTTCGAACTCGATACCGACCTTCAGAAAAATGATTGCTGATAGTTTCTTAATAGTAGAGTTTAAGATAATTTGGACACCTTCAGAAAGACACCGGATATTTTCAAATCAGTGCTAACTAGGACAAGAAAATTTCATCGTACGTTGAAATGGGGTACGTGTCCCTTGACTCAGTCAATATGCAAAGATCGATAACAATTTTCACCTTGCCCGGGTACTTCTTCACCGTTTGGCTGGTTCCAATAACCTCTTTGACCCAAGCCACGGAACGATTAAGGCCACCTTGTCTTCATCTTCAGCTTCTGCTACACTTTACGGTTGAGCCGAAAGAAGGCCTTTCTTCAGAAGGAAGGTTATGTTGTAAGGGCATCTTCAGCCACGGTCTATTTTTAGATCAACTTTATACTTGATTTGCATCAGCGAAACTTGAATAGAACTAGCTAAAATAGACCAACTTTGCATTCCCCGCACCGGTGTTGTATTTATTGTTGTTAAACCCGCCAACACCTGTCATCCGGTCGATCATTCAACATCAGAGATCAGAAGTTTTTTTTTTCAGAGATCGCAGATTTTTCACAAACATTTTGCTATTGATTGGTTTGACCAAATAATTTTTAATACCAGTAGTGCGTCGTTAGCTGACGACAAGGAATGCTTGTTCTTTCCTTTGGCTGAAGGTGAGTGTGTGAATGCATACATTTCATTAAAACGATATTAGATAATGCTGATTTGTAGTTTGGCAGCGTCGACAAGAGTCGAAACGGAGAGGGTCATGTCTTGGATGACGCCCCAACGTCGAACGTGATTTCCGTTCCGGTCATCATACGTTGTTCCAGGACTACTTTAGCGACAAGCAAACCTACAACGAGAAGCACTTTCTGCGTTTCCGCATGCCAAGGGAGGTGTTCCTGGACCTTATGCGACAACTAGAGTCAACTAGAGTCTTCTCCAAAATGTATCTGTAGGAGTTATTTGCAAGTGCTTATCATAACCAATCTATCAATAAACCGATTGTTTACTTTAGAAACTTCATTACTTTTCATTTCCGAGCAATCGAAATACTATTCGGAATCTCGGAACCTCCGCATTTCGATTTAGTCAGCGTTTTCCGGAAAATGCAGAGGCTGTAAAAAAAACTAAGACAAGCGTTCGTTATTTAGGAATGTAACGAAAAGGCAAATCACTAGCACCGGGAGCAACTTGAGGTAATTATCAGCATCCGAGGCGAGCAACACAACTTTTTGTCCGCCGCCAGCATCACACGCAGCAAACGCGGTTACTTTTCGACTCACAAATATACCTCAGAATATACTCAATAAAATTTTACTAAAAGCTGAAATTTTACTCAATAATTGGTATTATCAAGTAGCGTGTAGTGTTTTGAAACGGTATTT
Source organism: Aedes koreicus (assembly GCA_024533555.2). NCBI lineage: Eukaryota > Metazoa > Arthropoda > Insecta > Diptera > Culicidae > Aedes > Aedes koreicus. Next base: position 118,737 of record JAHHFK020002873.1, read on the forward strand.
TTCTTGTTCCAAATTGATGCAAGAATAGATCAAAACATATACCAGTTTTAAAATGATGCAAAATAGATCCAGTATAAAACAAAATTTACAACACCGGTGCAGCGATATTTTTGCGTTTGGTCTAAAAAAAAAATCCAATCCACACTTTGGATCGCCGTTGAAGATGTGAAATCGGCTATATCCGGCGGATACAAAGTGCCTCACGAAGTCCAAATTCTTCACTCCGGGGTGGAGCTGGCAATACGAATAAACAATAGAGCGTAGTTACTTGACTGTTTTCACCAGCCTGCTGTAAATCAACTGATAATGCTGTCATTTTGTCTTCTGTACACAACATGATTGCTGCGATTGGCGACTCATAGTTCACCACCAGGTAGCTAGGTAACCGCTTGAAAACTCGCTTGAAAGATCGCTAAAAATCGCTACTGTGTGTGTTTTATACATCGCGTAGTACAAAAAGCAAACATAAGAATAATAAGTTATTGACTCGAGAAATACAAAAGAAAAGTAGTATCCCAAACTTTTTTTTTTTTGTTAGCTCTAGTCACATTGTTGGCAAAAGTCTCCTAAGCGCCTTATATTGCAAATAACATACACAGAAAAAAAGAATTTTAACAGGCGCGTAGAATTTCCCCTCGTTTAATTTCAAGCCAAAGGAAGCGTAAACAACGAAATTGTTTGCAATTTTGCATGCGCCATTCAACAATGTTTGCAATATTTCATACAACAGACAAGATTCAAGCGTTATCTGGCTTAAATTTACATGAAATATCCCATTAATGTCTGCCAAATCTAGCGTTCACTTTATGTGCCCGAATCTTTATAACGCAGAAAATTACATTTTTTAAACTGTCTAGTGTATTTTTATTCTGAGCGATAAAAAATTAGGCCGTAAGTAACGGGTGTCCACTAAAAAATGAGAATGATTTCAATACTTTTCCATCAGAACAAAAACGGCCGCATAGAAATGTCACTTTAGATGAATGAATCGTTGCACTCTCCAGAAAATTTTCATACACTCTTATTTCACTCTAACATGTTCAGTCGTGTTCAGCATGCCGTCGAAACAGGAAGAACTGCGCGCGCGCGTTGTACAATTCTTTCAAGCGAACGAAGATCGTGGAAAAAAATACACGGTGGACCATTTTTGTCGTGAAAAAGTTCCGGTATCCACCGTATACCGTATCCTGGCATGCATGAGAGTAACCCGGAAGAAAGGTTGCGGCCGTCCAGCGAAAATAATGAATGAGAAAACGCTCCGCTCGCTGCGCAGCATGTTCAACAACAAGGATTCGGTAAGTTAACGGGAAGCAGCCCGAAAGTTCCATTGTTCGAAGTCACTCATCTGCAAGACGCTAAAGAAAGAAGGAATAGTGTGTAGAAAGAAAACCAGATCCCCAGAGTACACAGATGAGCAGATTCAAACCGTGAAATCCCAATGCCGCTGGATGACTCGGAATTACGGCGGAAAATCTTTCGTTCTGGACGACGAAAGCTACTTTCCTCTTTCGAAGTCTCAGATACCGGGAAACGACCGATTCTACACTAAGGACAAATCTACTACTCCTCCAAAAGTAATGTATAAGTTCAAGCACAAATTTGAATCGAAGGTTATGTTATACATCGTAATATCCGATAAGGGTATTTCGAAGCCGTGGTTCAAACCAAGCGGTTTGGCCATCAACCAGGAGGTGTACCAAAGAGAGTGTTTGCAGAAAATACTCATCCCATTTCTTAAACAACATCACTCGGATGGCAAATACGTGTTTTGGCCGGACAAGGCATCATCGCACTACGCAAAAAAAACGCTAACGTTTTTGGAGAGCCAAAATATACCATATGTCCCAAAAGACCGGAATCCGACAAATTTGCCACAGTGCCGTCCTATCGAGGATTTCTTCGGTCTTTTGAGCTCCATGGTATACAAGGATAATTGGAAGGCCAAGAACACCAAGCAACTTACCAACAGGATCAAAAGCTGCATCCGAAAAATCGATGTGGCTGCCGTCCAACGGGTCATGTTCCACGGACCATATGACAATGGACCACGGACCATATGACAATATTCACTAAACTTAGTTTGAAGATTTAAGTTGACCCTTTTAATAAAATAAATCAGTTTGAACAAAACTTCACTGGTATTTTTTTCCTGACCCATTCTTTTCGTTCTCATTATTTAGTGGACACCCGTTAATGCATCATCGTCCATTAGTTCGCAAGCTCAAGGATCACCAGTCAGACGAAATGAAAACTGTTATTCCTGTTTCGTACGACTTTCAGAATACTGATCATAGTAGCATTGCCGAAATTCTTACCACCATTGACTGGCCAGGTGTCCTCGACGGACGAAACTTTAATAACGCTACTTTGACTCTCTTGCACATAATTTACCCAATTGACCGACGTGTACATAAGAAATGCAACTAATGCAACCTTGGATGACACCTGTGCTTTGCAAATTCAAGACCGCTTAAAAATCACTTAGGTTGTATTCGAAATACCACACGTTTCCACTGTGTGAGCACTACAACTGGTTGAATACCGTTCACAGGACAACTAGTCGGAATAGCTATAGTCACAATAGCCAAATAGACGATACCAGCTTAATACTCACCGAAATCTAAAAGCCAGACCTCCCTGCTACCATGACTCTCAACGACGAAGTTGCTTCTGAGCTTCAAGATGTCTGTCAACTTTTATCGTAAAAGCTTGCGAACAGTTTTAGCGATGCAGTTATTCCCGACGACCAAGTTAACCAGGCCGCTTTCAATGCTCCATTAATGGTCAGCCAAACTCTGGGTATTCTCAACATCGACAATGCAATCATTTCTTAAGCCGCGCTTTTAAACCATCGGCGAACCAGACGGAATTCCACCAGTTCTTGTAAAACGACACATTGAAGATCTGCTTATTCCATTTCGGTACGTATTTGGACTGTCCATTTCAAGCGGAACGTTTCCGTCCGTTTGGAAAACTGCCATAATGTTTACGGTCCATAAGAAAGGTGGCCGGAAGAATATCAATAACTACCGAGGAAAGGCGTCTTTGTATACGATTTCTAAGCTATTTAAACTTGTGAGTATGAATCTTAAACTAGTCATACTGCAAACAACACTTAAGTGACGATCAGCATGGTTTGCGGCACGACAAGCCGGCCAGCTCAGCGCAAGGGAACACAATTTTTCTGTTCCGTTGCGGGGGAAAGGCGAGGCTGAGAATGAATTGCGGATTATTTAATAAACATTTATTGTCGATACAAAACGTCAGAACTTGCATTTAAAAAAGTAAAAACAAATCTGTTTTTAAATTTACAACTACTTGAAAATGTGTGGACCATCGAGCAACGTTTAAAAAAAAATTGTTGTAAATAACGCGTAGAATCAAATTTTGAAATCCGAAAGACATTCCAAAAGTACCTCGTTACAATAAGATTTTAAGGCATTATGAATGCTTTTTTTTTAATGTTGTTAATCGAGCATGTTTAGAAAAATATGCAACATATTTTTTATTTTATTCTGTGATTTTTTTTATCGAAAAATACATTTTTTAAGTTTATTCATGACGTCATTTAAATCAGATAGGTAGTTTTCAAACCATGCTTTGTTTCTTTTGTGAAAAATCAAATTCTTATTTCTTCATACGCCCTTTTACAAAGATACTCTTGTTGAAAAAAAATATGTTTCATAAAAAATAATAATTCAATTCTAATAAAATAAATACTCAAAACAAATCGAATTGTTATTTGAGCTGGATATGCTCAAAAACCTTCATATGATTCAATGTGTTGTATGATGAGTTTTGATCAAGGGGTATCTCATATGGATTTGATCAAATGTGTTTGTTGATTTAAATCCTGAAAGCAACTGATTTGATTCAAAATTCGCTGCAAGTCGAAATCAATCAGCTTGAAAGAAAATGCGCGGCTGTTGAGTTTAGCAACGCTTTGTCTAAACTCAAATGTCAAATTGGTGCAACTGACGTAAGGAGTGTGTTGCTAAATTGATCGAAAGTACTAAATGGGAATCTTTCGCTTTGAATTGACTGCAAATCGATTTCAATTCACTGCACTCGATTTCAGTGAGACACCCCATGGTTCTGATGGATTTGTTACAACCATGCGATTCACTTGGGGGTTTGCGATGTCCTGTACAAGGATCAGCCACCGGTACCAATTGAAAATGAGGATTCAGATAGCGACGATTCGGATAGTGATAACTACGATGATGAAGTTGGTTCTTCGGGTAAATATATTGGAATATTCATGTTCATATTAAAGAAAAAAGCTAATTTATTTCATTTATAGACTTGTACACCACGTGATTTGGAGAGTCTCTGGAACGTATTCGAAGAGTCGTGAATTTTTTTCGAAAATAGCCTGTTAAGAATGCACTGCTTCAAGAAAAAATCACGAAAATGTTACATAAACCGCTTCAACTGTGTCTGGACGTCAAAACTAGTTGGAACTCTACTGAAACGATGCTGGAGCACTTCATTGATTGCATCAAACAGACACTTTCCGAAATAGGCCTTTCAGGTCTTATGTTGGACAGTGATTTCGAGGTTGCAAAAAACCTTCAGGAAGCTCTTCAGCCAATCAGACTCGCTTTGGAAGCATTGGGAAGACGAGATGCTACATTGCAGTCTGCAGAAGGCATCTTAAGTTTCTTGTATTCGAAGCTTAAGAAAAGTAACTCCAAAGTTGGAAACGACCTCTTCGATGTAATCACGAAAAGAATCAACGAACGGCGCTAAAAGGAAATAATAACAGCGCTGAAGTTCCTTCAAGGTCTTCCGTTGTCAACGAAAGTGCCAGCAGAACTGGGAAGCTCATCAAAAACGCAAATGATTAAGTTCATCAAGGAATTGGGAGTTCGATTGTTGCAAAACTGCCAAAGACAGACCGATGATGATGCTGCCGAGTTGAATGCTGAATTGTCCTGTATGCATGACGATTCAGGATCGACACCATCGAGCATGCGTGAAGAACTGGAATCGGCTATAAAGGAATATGCCAACCCGTCCCAGACTGATTCGGCAATGATTGATTTTTCAAAAGTAATTGCGAAAGAGCTGTCATTTTTTGAGCTACATGGTAAGTTGAGCGCGAATCTTGAAATCATTTTCGGCGGCTTAAAATCAATCAAACCGACGTCAACCGATAGCGAGTGCATCTTTTCGAACTCCGAAAATATCTGTTCTAAAAAGCGAACCTCGCTGTCCAATGAAAGCATGAATAATATTTGCTTCTTGAAGTCGTATTTTCAGAGAACAAATTCAAATTGATAAGACCAGTTACTTGAATTGAACCATTGATTTTTTTATTGATGAATAAAACATATTCCTAACCACAAAATTGCGTTTTTAAGCACATCGAAAAATTTCCCGGAACAAGCAACAAATGTTATCCCGAATCCCGGGACAAGCAAATTGGTCGGGAAATGGAACCTCTAATGCAAATCGATATAATGGTTGCTGAGAAACACGCCATGCTTAGAAGCGTCACTGATAAACACACATATATACACCTAGACATCTATCTTGAAGATCCGGATCGAATGGTAAATGACACATGAGCCCGTTGGCCTCGGATCGAAAGTAAGATTATCGAGCTAGTTCTAAGCCCTTCTTTGTGAGAAGGGTAAAATAAAACTTTGATTCACTTTCTAATCTTATATGATGTCAACCAATGTGATCCTGGAACTCTCATCATGTTATTTAAGCTGTCAAATTATAGGTTTTCGCTGGCGTCGGTGGTGGAGTGGTAAGCATAACTGCTCCTTGGCACCCCAGTGGGTCTGGGTTCAATCCCAGTCGACGTCGGTGGTTTTTCTGAGGCGAAAAAATCTGGTCACGTCTTCCTTCGGAAGAGAAGTAAAGCCGTTGGTCCCGGCTCATGTGTTGATGAGTGCGATATGTAGGGTCCAGGTGGTGGAGTCGTCTTCCTGGTGTAGGTGATTGTTTTCACAATGTGAGGAAATAGGCCGACGGAAAATATAAAAAAAATAAAAATAAAAAAGTATTGTAGGTTTTGGCCCGAGTCTAAAACTGATCTATTTTTGCGTGCCCGGAACATGATCAGGGGTGGCATTACGTAGCTCGAAACGTACCACTTTTTGTACGAACGCTCGTCAGAAAAAGTTCTTCGTTTCGAGATACGGCTTCAGATTGTGATCCAAGACACACGATTCAACCACGATTTAACTAGTTTTTGAATGCAACAGGTAATCCTTCCGTACGCTGGGTGATTCCTAATTTGGCCAATCAGAACGCACATTAGCGATCCTGGCAGGATTTGTTTTAGAATAGCAAAATCCTGAATTATTTAACCTGATGTTACGTTTTCATTAATTAAACTGGTCAAATTACAAAAAACAGGATTATCCGCAGAATTAAAGCGGGTGAAGATGACCCCAGCGTTTTGGAAAGGGGATATCCGCAAAGTCTCGACGCATCCAATTAAGCGACTCGGAACAGACCTGACCGTACCGTTTTGGCGGAACAGGATGTCCGCAGGGTGCTGGTGCTTCTGAAGCACCAAGGGGCGGAACGAGATGTCCGCAGTCCCAGTCTTGATCGATAACAGCGTTTCTTCGGAACGGGATACCCGCATAACTCGAAGGTAGATTCAAAAGTATCGTGCAGTATCGTATTTCTACACTGACTACAATAAATGAAACACATATCAATAGATCCAGAAAATCTTTAATCAACCTTAGTGACACCTACTTTCTTCCATTGACAGAATAAATACCAAGTTCTAATGTTTCAACTGCATTGAAATGCATATGGTTCATTTTCAGATAAAGCAAATCTCATCTCAAGAAAATGGGAAAACCGGGAAAGTACGTTCGGGCACGCGTCACGCTACCTGCCGCGTAGCAGCGACGAACCCGATCAGGACACTCCGGAGTTCCTCGACGAGGAAATCGAGGACGCAACAATGGACTACGATTCCGACGAAGGCCTTGAGGTAGACTCGGTGAGAGTGAACCAAACTAGTCAACCGATGCTGTGCAGGCAGTGACCGAACTTGGTAGTACACCCGAAAGAGCTAACGACGAAATCAACGCGAGCCCGGAGAACGCGACTCCTCCTGATTTCGAAACCAACGAACGGCTCCGAAGAATGGAAAATGTTCTCGCGGATCTAACGGAAGGCATGCCGTTCTTCCAAACCAAAGGCTCCTGTTTACCAGAATACCGATCAAAACTGGTGTAGCCACATCGCCCTCCGCAGTCCACAGTGGGAGGAGTGAAAAATTTCGAAATCGCGGCAACACTCAGCAGTACGAATGACCCTGTTTGGAGATCACAGCTGCTTTTCTTTCGATCGGGGACGAGGCCTAACATAACCGACGCTATCTGCTACAAAACCTTCGTGTCAAATATCCGAAACTACTTCCAGTCAACGACTGATACAGCCGCTGAACATAAGGTTTTCTCGAAGATGAAGCAAGAGAGAGAGATGAGTCCGCGTGCGCATTTCACTCCCCGTCTAATGGAAAAAAAAGTAAGGTTATGTCGATACAACCCGACGATCAAGATAGGTGTGTACGCTCACAGCTCCTCAATGGTTTGAGGAACAAAGAGATAGTTACGGCAGCAATGACGTACGCGCACGATACAAACCACACAAATCGTAATTTTAGTGGATAAGAATAGATTAATCTTAAGAGGGCTCAACTTGCTTGATGCATATATCATTTTCAGTAGTAAAATAGTTTGTAAAATGTACCTAGTTGTAAAACTTGAAAGAGTTTTCTCAATAAAAATCCACTATCACTCTTTGTAAGTGGCCCCAATATCATGCTCACTGTTATTTTAAATGGGGCGAAATCGGCTCTCAAGTATAACTTAAAAGTAACCTAGTTCTCCCAATGAAAAACCATCACACTTTAATTTCTTCTTTTTTTGTGGTCATCTCGAGTGCTTTGGAAAATATCTGAAAAGCGTACCGATTCTGAACATTGCACTTTTATATTTCGCTCGCTTTTACATTAGGCTTTTTGACGTTTTATCACCTTTTCCACTCTAGCACATGCAGAGGAATGATGGTTTGTTTTCCTCTCAAAAGATTTTCCTTCTTACTTGCACTCCATTGACCTAAATTACACAGGGGCGTGCGTTAAACGCCACTAAGCCTAATAGGGAAAGAAGAGTTTGAAAAGAAAATATTTCGAACGCATGTATTATTTTTTTTTAAATTATAACCAATAAACCTGACGGATGTCTTAAAGCAGCTATCTGTAAAATAGATCTGATTTTTCTAGAAAGATTTTTCAATCTCAACATTTAACAAGTCAGGAAAAATAAAGAATTCATCCACTCTATCCCCAATTTCCAAAAATCAACAATAATGGCAGCACCTTTAAAACAACATCAACAGTTTCGAATGGAAGCAACCTGCCTCCAACTTGGCCTGTCAGTTTTCCACAAACTGTTTCTGAAATTTTCCCTCTTGCGTCCGAAATGTTCTGTTGAACGTTTTGTTGCCAAACTGACACTGCTCGATTGACTGTTTATTTTCTTTACAGCAAATTAACTTCGAATGAGTCACATTTCGTGCGTTTGTTCAAAAGTAGCGTGAATCAGTATCCCACTGACAATGTGCACTACTGGTGAATGCCGGTGGTATGCAAAGTGTGTTCCTTCTGGTATGGCAGACGTTATGGCGAAGAATTTCACCTGAAAAAGATCAGAACGCTGCCGTCGCATACCGATTTGGCTCAAGTTTGTCGCACCATCTTCATCATTTCAGGCAAGAAATGACTAAATCTCTCCCGACGAGCCAATTGCGATGACAGTCGCGGTTCCCACGGCAACGCAATTTCGTCATCCGTGCCGAGGTTAACGACCAGATGGTTTGCTTGGATGACTCAAACCTCAACAAGCTGGATATGATTGATTTGTCATCCTTTTGGACTTCTAGATTACCCATTGTACCTGCAGTAGGATTCCTGGATAGATGCCTTAGCCAAATCGAATGTCATTGCACCTGTATGACCACGTCAAATTCTTCTTCTGGTATCTCTTATGATATGAGTCACCGTTGGGGTCGTTAAAATCAGCTATTATGTCTGAAACTGGTCGGTCAAATCCAAAGATATTAAAATAAACATTTTCAGAAACGTCAACAGAAATCGGTATGGCAATATTGAGAGAGATATTTTTTAGTATGATTTAAGTTCATAATCAAATCACGCATGTTGACAAAACGAGATACAGTCACATCTGTCACCTCTAGGTAATAATTGTTGCAATGAAAAATATATACCGCAGTAACTCCTTCCTATCTTTTTCATAGCTATTGGCATGAAATTTACGGGTCAGACAACGAGTCTGTCGGTTGGTTGGTGGCGCAGAAACATAAACCGATAGCTTCTCTCTATTTACCTCACCCTGTTGCACGCGCTTGACCACAGTCATGGGCGTTTGAGTAGACGCAGTAGCTTATTAAAACGAAATTCAGTAATAGTAGCTCTTAGTTAGAAATTTTGGAAGTTCAATATTCACATATCAAACCGATAATAGTTCTACAAGTTATGCAATAATAGTTCCCAAGCAACACAAAACTGTCAAAATTAGTCGCAGCAACTTGACTGTGAGTCATATTGAAGTTACTTGGGCTGAGTTGCAACAAGTGTGCCGCTAGTGTTCACATTTATGCATCTTTGTAAGTTTTAGCCAACCTAACTCACGTTATGTATTTGAAAAGATAGGAAGGTTCTTTACGTTTTCATAGAATCATATAGGGTCACGGGATGTAATGTTAGCCTAGCTCCTTGATTCGGCCAATGCACCAAATATGTCATAAATCCAGCGATAACAGGCAAATTCATGTTGGCATCATGATGATCGATTTATTGAGGCATTATATTATTCAATATTTTGAAATGGAATGGCCGATTTCAGGTGTGATAAAGTAGTATTATTTTAATTTTAATTGTGAAATATGGTGTAGCGAATAAAGCTTAAATGGAAATGTCTAAAGAGATAATAAACTTTACGAGGACTTTAAGGACCAAGAATCCTTAATGATGAGACGAACTTTCATCCACGAATAGACTTAATATGGTGCTTAAGGATCGACATTACATCCATACCCGACGAATGTTTTCGGCTTAATAAAGTTAGTTATTCAACTTTCCATGGTTCAGAACAGCAAACGTCTTTGCAAGCATGTCTAAATAAAGGTATAACTAGTTGATATCGTTTTCGCTCAATTACATTATGAGTTATAATTAAAATTGTAATCGACCGCTGCATATTATAGGGTGTCCCAGAAAGTCTTAGCACGATTTTTATGCGCCACTGTTGCTTCCAGATGACGTTGAAACATTACTGTGTATCATTGTTTACATTTCAATCTATGACTTTGTGAGTCTCAAGTGCCGTTCCATTTACTTTTCATGAAAATGCGAAGCATTTTCCCGGAAAAGCGCCAGTAGATCGTGCACAAATGGTGCACTTTTCCCAACGTTTCGCTGAGTCAGTTGGCCTAAATGGAAGGTGTGAGCATCGAAGCAGTATGGTGAGGACTCTTCCTTTCAGGACAAGACTGGACGAAAACCGGGCCCTGTGGAACAAAACCTGGACCGGAAAATCACACAAGCTTTCGCGCGTAAAAAGAGTACTTCCGTTCGAGATGTGGCCAAAAAGCTGGGAACTTCGAAGAGTAACGTCGACCGAGCAAAGACCAGAAATTGTGTAAGGTCTTTCAAGAAGCAAAAGAACCCAAAACGAAGTGATATACAAGCATCATATGTCAAACCAAGTAAATTATACGATTTTTTTTTTATTCCTTGTCGGGTATTTTCATCACTGCGACCACTAGATACAGTGTGATATATCCCCTTTTTTTAGCTCTGTCCAGGTGAGGTCTTCAACGCTTGACTTAGAGCATTGTCCCAGCACGGTATTACACTTCGAATGAATTGCACTACCGTACTGGGATTTGTTCTCCAAATATCAAAGGGTTCTATTAGCCCTTTGTCGACGAACTGACTTCTTGTAGTGAAAATTGCCGGACAGTAGCATAACAAATGTTCCGAGTCTTCTTTTTCCATATCACAAAAGCGACATGAATCATCTTGAAGTTTTACAATCACCTTCAAGTGATAGCGGCTCGGACAATGGCCTGTTGAAAGACCAGTATATATGCTTAGATCTTTTTTAGAAAGATCAAGTATTTTGCGGGTCATAGAAATATTTTGAGTAATGAGCCGCTTTGATTGCCTAGCTGTGAAAGTGTTGTTCCAGTTTTCATTCGAGAATTCCCAGCTTTGAGCTCCATTCTAAGAGAAGAAGCAGATAAACTACAAAAGGGCTCAGGTCCTACGAACTGATGAGACGATTCGAGTCTTGCTTGTGTATCGGGTCGTTCATTTCCACCAATTCCGCAGTGACCAGGAACCCAGTATAGATTGACTTGATTACGACAAGACAATTTTTTAAGTGATTGAACACATTCCCAAACATGCTTAGATGTTGATGACTTTGAAGCATTTAGAGCTGCTTAACTGTCTCACAAAATACATATATTTGAATACTATAGACATTCAAATATTCTTCTATGCAAGCATATAGCAGAACATTCCAGAATTGCTTGAATTTAAGCTTGGAATACAGTAGGCCACCTGCCCATAGGAATCGACATGTCTATCCCTGGACCAGTTACTCCTGTTCCAACTTGATTGTTCATTCTTGAACCATCTGTAAAGAAAACTATCGACCCTAGACGAAGATTCGGACCACCGCATTCCCACGAATCACGCCTTTTTTTTTTTTTTTTTTTTTTTTTTTTTTTTTTTTTTTTTTTTTTTTTTTTTTTTTAGGATCAAATACTTGATATGCACGGTCGAAATTGTATGTTTTTTTATACGATTATACGATAAACTGCTGTGTTGAATATCGGCATGCGTAATTATGAAGGATGAATCCTGCGTGAAATTTGATTCTAATTCGCTTCTGGGTGACCAGTTCCACACGATTAAAAATTAATGGTTTGGCAAGCAATTTGTGATTGTGGAATGCTTTCAAATCCATTTGGGACAACCGGTACGATGACTGCTGATGTTTACGTTCGGGAATGCTTGGAGCCGCGCCTGCTCCGGAAACATAATTATCCAGTACTGTTTGGGGCGGATTTGGCATCAATGCATTACGCGAAGGACTCGGTAGCCTGGTACAAAGCCAACGGAGTCTAATTCTTACGCAATGAGATGAATCCTCCAAACTATCCCCAGGCAATTTTTTGGGCTCTGACGAAGGCATATTTACGCAAACATGTTAAGGCAGTGGATTCCATCAAAACTTTTGAAAGAGACTGGAGAATTAAAAATCATTGGCAAACAGTCTGTGTTGAAGCTGTAATTGGAAAACTAGGAAAATTTATATTAACACTTCACTTGATCACTTTTTTTAAAACAATAAAAAAAAAAAACTGAAACACTTTTCTAAACTATCACTTGTAAACGTGAGCAAATTCCATTAAGTTCCACTAGAAAAAGCTTATCTTTTGACAGATAATGAGCAGTGTTGGATCAAAAGTCCGTTCTTTGGTGTAAGTGTTCATTAAAAAAATATAATAAGTCAAAAATTAACATCGTGTATCATCACTCTTTTTCTATTTCACAAAGATAAAGAATTATTTATGGGACTAGTAGCAAACTAGAGTAATGGGAAGATTTCCATTAAATTATTTGTTTAAAATTGTTAAAACAGTAAATATGATTATTTGATCTTGTTCATAGTTTCAGTTATGTTGTAGAAAATCTAATAAAAATACAAAGTCTAGTGCATCAACCGTAAAAAGAGAAAATGTAAATTAGATGCAAATGTATCGAAATCCGGAAGCTATTGTACGAGTATATAAATGATAAAAAAATCCTTAATTTTCAGATTCTAGGCCTTAAGTGGATCAGTTCCTTAAAGTGCGTCTTAAAAATTACAAAAACCCTTTTTTTTCACAGCCTTGATGGTAGATTAATTTAAACGTTGAAAAAAAATTAGATTTCAGTTTGGAAGCCAGGTCCAGACAAAACCCCTTTTTTTTCCCCCAACTTTTAATATTTTTTTATTTAAAAAAAAAAAAAAAAAAAAATATATTGTGGGAACGCAAGGCCGAAAGCGGCAAATATATTTTTTTTTTTTTAATACACTCAAACAAACATAGGCGTAGCCAGGGGGTGGGGGGAGGCGTTGCCCCCTAAGTTTTGATTTTATTTTTAGAATTTTATTATTTGTTTCAATATATTATTATTTATTTTTTATCTCTAGAAGGTTGCAAGGTAACTTGTTGCAATACAGTTGATGTTACTCCAATAATACTCAATTAAGTCACAATCAAGTCACTGTAACCAAATATGACGATTTTGTGTTGCTTGGGATGTTTGTCAGATTGCTCCTTTGCCTAAATAAAAAAGCCAAATTACGCGAAGTTGCCTCAATTTTGTAACAAGTTGTAGCAAAAAAGCGTAAAAAATTGACATCCATGAGAAAAAAGTTGTAATTATATAATAGTTTTTAAATAGTAACGAGTAACAATTTTATTACAATATTTTTCCTTTAACCTAGAACCCAACCTATGTAGCCTAAAGTATCTAAAAACCCCAAGCAGCACACAACAGTCAAAACTGGTTTCAGCAGCTCTGTTGTGACTTAATTGAGTCACAGAGCAGTCACCTTTACTGGGTTGAAACAAATGTGCTACTAGGGAAATATCTCTTAATCTGTAATGTTAGCTATTAGATAAGCATTGATTGATTTTTTTCCCCGCTAGCTGAAAGTTGAAGAAGCTATGCTCAATAAAATGTTCAGTTCTTGGTTAATCAAAAAACTGAATATTCAAACCTATGCTATAGCTTTCAGAAGCCAAATAATACTAGATTAAGAAACACAGTTGATAGTTAGAAAAAGTATCAACGAAAAATAATTATTTGAACTATTCATGGCATGGGTCAAACCGCCCCGTTACCCCGCTTTCTCCGTTTTAGGGTACTGTAGTTTCGTATTATTGAGAATATATGTTTATCATATCATATAGTTTGAGTCAGCGTGTGAGAAGCAGAACAGCAAGCTAGTCAGGGCGAGAAGTTGCAGTTGTCTTATCCTATTCAAATAATTTATCCGTTTTTATGAGCATGAGCAGGATAATGAGCATGATTGACCGCCCGAAGTTGTTATTCCGTTACTGCCAGTTCAGCTGTTATTACTCAGAAGATCAACAGATGATGCAAACATGCTCAATGTGTAAAACTAGTGATCCCAAACTACGGCAATACCGGCGCTGGCCTCGCCCGAATGCACGACAAATAAAGAAAGGGTAGGAATGCGTTTACGTTTATTGGGACGCTTTATTGGTAGCCGAGACCACCACCGCACTTCCACGAGAAATCACTGGGATTTTGGATGACAAGATTGGGTGGCAGCAGGGTTCGTTTTGGTAAACAATAAGCTGAATTCACGCTTCGTTTAGTAAAATATTTAAATACTAGTACCGATTTCTGATTCGAACCGATTACAACAGTAAGGATGCAAAGTGTAATTTTGTTTTTTCATCGGAAAAACAAGGTGATTTTTTATAATGTTGGAAATCCGATTTGATCTGAGTTAAACCAATAATAGGGGTGCCATTGGAGCCACTCACAAAGTGTGATGGTGGTTTTCCGTTAGGAAAACAAGGATAATTTTATGAACGCTTGAGAGACGCTTTGTTGTTCTCTTACTGTGCTCACTCGATCACTCGTTACACCGAATTATAGATAACCGAAACAACACGAAACGCGCCATGCTCGATAGCAAAATAGTGCTTAATAAAGCATCGACACAACCTTTCACAGCCGATGCTCGAACCAAACTCTTTTTTCGTAACTTACAATTTTTACTACTGTATTCTACAATCTATTGCACTGCTGTAACTAATAACTGTATCAATCAAGTTGAAGTGTCTAATGAACAATCTATGCTAATCCATTAAACATTGAAATTGAGGGATTTCGTAAAAATAAGAGTCCGTAGATGCATTTTGTGCCTTCTGGTAACTTTATGTTTCTATTGATATCCATGCTCATCGGTTTAATACCAACCGGGAGAGACTTGACCTTATACAAATGTATTTCATTATCTCCAGTCCGCTCAACCAATCGCAACGTTTTGTGATAGATTGGACAGATTATTATAATTTGAGATAACTCCATGCAGATGTCTTCCAAGTTTGGCAGATCGACAAGCAATCGGTGTAGAGTTTAGAGGAAGACCAGAAGAATAAGCGATGGTTCTGCGCGTGTTTATAAACAGAAGAACCTTCATAACAAAACGAATCATCGGGTAAAATACATACGGTTTTTTTTTTTAAATATAAGCAGTCTAAAGCAGTTATTTGATTCATTTTATCCAGAAGTACCATAAATGGACATTCGAAAGTTTTTCAAAAGTAAGTATAATATTTTCCAGCATGTAATTTAAAAAAAAACAAGCAAACAAAACAAAACGAATGTTTTTTCATGCAGCTGAAATAACCACGAATAGAAAAATATGCAAAATGGTTATATTTCTCGAATTTGAACAACAATTTTAATGTAATTCAATGATACACCGTTTTGGTTTCATACTACTCAGATACACATGATTGCTACATATACCGTGTTTCGACAGAACGTGTTTCAGTTGGATCATATCAGATAAATCGGTTCAAATTTCAAAACGCAGATGCAGATGTGTATATAAATTATTTTTAAAATATTGAGGAATAGCTGTTGGAACGCATATGAATTTCTTTTCGTCATTGATGAATACAATTTCTCAAATTATTTACTAACTACTCGTGTGTTGAGAATGCAAGTAGCAACAATTCAGCACAAAAAACACAGCTTGCTTACATTTGTTACTTACGTCGTTTTAAAAGGTTATGTTTGATGTTCCTGTTAAGAAAATATCAGATAAAATAATTATACTAAAGGTGAGCAAAGGGGACACAAACCATAAGCTATAAACTCAAAAAATATAAGCTAATCACTTATTATTTGAACAACCATTAAAAAAATATAATCTATTCAAACGGTGTGAGCATGGTGAGTAAAAAACGGTGTTTCTTCTGTGTTGCTTTGGATGAGAGGGTCGCGGATGAAAAGTAAATTTTCAGTACAAACTGCAAACAAATTCGGTGGTTATTCTATACAAAAATCCAACATGACCCGTTAAATGTTTGGCATTCAATGTGGTTTGATTTAAAAAGATGGGAAAAATCGAAAGTTTTTTTAAAATCGTTTTTTTTTATTCCAGAACAAGCCTAGAATTGTTTAATCTTGTTGCAAGAAACGGACGGGTATTTTCAAATGCTTTTGGGTGAAAGTAGAGAAGATAATCCACCCGCATTCAGGCGTAATGTCACATAAATGGGGCTCCATTCCCGCTCCATCTGTCGGAACATGAAAATGACCCTACTCTACTGGTCCACCGGGCGTTGTATTGTCCGTTAAGTGTCCGTTAATGTTAATTGTTCAGTATGTGCAACCACTGGTTGGAGACGATGTAATCTCTCTCTCTCTCTCTCTCTCTCTCTAAAAAAACTCGCCCCCCCCCCCCCCCCTATTTAACTTGCTGGTAACGCGCATGCAACCACACTCAATAAAATATAATCCCACTGATTGATCAGAAAAATATTGGTGAGAGAGTGGGAGCATCTGTGCACCCAACCGAATGGATTTAGATAGGTAGGGTGCACGCACACAAACCTAACTCATAAAACAACTCATCATTATTATTCATCTATCATCATGACAGAGGCGACCGCCGTCATTCATCAGCACCATTTCATCATCAAAAAATCATCGTGGCCAAAGCCGGCGTGTAGGGGGGGAGGGGGCACCACCTCCTCGGCGCGCTCCTACATCCAGCGGGGACAAGATAATAACTTATAATCCTCATTTTTAGCAGCGGTTTTTAAGTTCCTGCTGGGCGGTGGGGTGGTGTGGTTAGCCCACAATCGATTGGTTGGGTATGGGTGTGCGTGCGTGTGACTGTCTTTTTATAGGTTTGTTGTCAGTCTAATGTACGACAGGGGAACAAACGTCTCTGTGGGTGACCACGCTTGTTGTGGTTTCCGTCGCCATCTCGTGTGTACTAAAATAGCGGTAAGTGAGAAAAATGGATGAGCTAGAATATGAAAGAATAAGTTTGCTTCCGACTTTTTATAAATTAGTATTCCTGGTTTTTTTTTTCGATTTCTCCAAAAACAACCCGTTACTCGTCAGCCAGGTGCGTCAATCAGTTTCGTCAAGTTCCGTCTCCGCTCAGACAGGTAAGTGTATAATTTTCTTTTTCATTATATTTTTCAATTTGCGAAATTAACACTAATATGATACTGCATTTTAACATTTTCATCAGTATGGATAGATGCAATTTTTTAAATTTGAAAGGACATCTGCTACCAGCAGAATTAGCGCAAATTAGCGACGAACAGAAGCTCTATAATCCAGTTCTGGAAAAAGAGGCTCCAGAAGAGGATTTTGAAACGATGTTAGACCGTGCAGGACTGGCCCATTACTCCAACATAATAATCGTCAGTCACGGCATCGCCGCTGACGAAGAGTTCTGCGAACTACAGGAAGGTGATTTGGAGCTCTTCTGCAGAGTTGTGAGAGATTGCATCTTACTGCGAAGGCTTCGGTAAGAAATTTCTATCTCAATTTCCCAATTCCTAAAAATGGTAGTGAAAACTAACAAACAATTCAGTGCTCCAAACAAGTATATCTATTGAATAACCGTTGAACAACAGTGTACTTTGCTGAACAAATTCGTGGATTGAATTATGTGCTGAGAAAAGCGTATTGTAATCGATAAATGCGCTTTTATTCCACTACTTGCTTTGATCTTAGTAATTCGCTTAATGAGAGCTTATAAACGTTGGCTGTCTTCCTGATTCAATACCTGAAGTTTAATCTAATTAGCACACAAATAGATGCTCTTTTTTACCGCTTGTTGTTTATTTATTTAAGTTCTACAAGGTCATCGGCGAGCGCTCGTCCAACGACAGCAACGGTACGTACCCAACGATATCCATACCACCAACTACAATAGCCCAGATTTAATAAAACCACCCAACAGTAAATTTCCGATACTTTTTTCAATTAATAAATTTCCCATTATTCCTCTAAATTACTTGTTCACTTTTTAAATTCCATTACCCAGATTACCCAGAAACTGGCCGACCTGAGACACAGCTCGGAGAGTCTCCGGTTTCTGTGCCTTTTGCCGGGAGTGCTTGGCCCCTATAAGAGTGATACCTACCGACCACAAGTTAGGTGAGGTATTAGCACAGAGAACAGACATGGATGTCCATATACCTTTTCTTGAAAAACGTGTGTAAAAGTATAGGGGGGCAGCCAGTATAAGAACTAGTGTAGAGAAAAACAAACAAAATGTTCAGGTTATGTGCTTGGCTTTTTATTGACGATCATTGACATGACAGTTATCACACAACTGCAGCGCCACCTACCAGGAGCATAACGACATACATTTGAAATGTCGGTTTAAAGTTTTACACAAGTAGCAAACCGAAGATGAACGTCTGTTCTCTGTGGTATTAGTACGCTCGAAACGTGTTGGAGTAGTACCGAGTCGATTTTGTTCCAAAACATATCAACCCAACAAATTCACCGGAACTTCGCCCAATTGAAAAATTTTGGGCAATTATGAAGACGGAATTTTGCAAACATCCCAAAATTATTAAAACAAAGCTTGAGTTGAACATAATTTGGGTAAAAACAACAAAAACACTGGGAAAGTCGGTTGTACAAAATTTGATGGGTGGATTGAAAAGAAAGGTGCGGGCATTCGGGATGGGAGATGAAATTGAATAAGACAAATATTGTAAATCATAACTAATTAGTAGTATTTTATTCCCTGAAAATTTCAAGAAAATCCGACAATCGGTTTAACTTTGGTGAGTAATACATGTGTGGGCCATTTTTATCGAATACACCCTTTACTTTATAAACAAACCGCTGATTGCAGCAGTCATTGACTGTACCACTACAAAATATACAACGCGGACGGATTAGTGGACAGTGCTTCAGTATGATTATGTGGAATGTACTATCATACCTTATGCCGAGGGAGTCGAAAAACGTTCCTTGGCGATTCCTAGAATCTAAACCCCGCATAGTTTTCCTTCGTAGCCGCGCCTTATCCGGCTGAGCTAAGGGAGGACCGAAATACCATACAGCACTGAAAATCAGAGTGCACCGATAATTTTATCTACGGCTGTAAGAGGAGACACCGCGTGCCTTCGTTGGTTGTACTAGCTTAGTGTGGTGTAAGCTATAAAGGCAGTGGCCATGGTGGACACAAAAGATTCTTGCCACCAGATTAACCCCCGAATGATTATAGCTCTCGCGCGCGCGACTAAAAGTAGCTTTAACAACGTTCATACGCGATCGAAGCCATGGTTGACCAACCGGAATGACTCATCTCACGAAATCTGCACTGTTACCTAGAGCAGCAAGCAAAGGGTGTGAATATGAAACGTACTTGAGCGAGATTGCCTGTAAGGACATCTTACGTGTTGATATGGGATAGGAAAGAGACTGGAGGGTGAGCGTTGTATTCTTTGGGATCGGTGTGGCACATTCCACACATTGTGCGGAACCATTATTCGCTAGGTTTTATTTTAAGGGATTACTCAGGTTTGGGAAGTCTCTATCTAAATCATTCTGAACCCATGCGAAAATGGATTAACCATGTTGTGGGTAACAAGTTGACAAAGGAACGAAACCTTTACTTGTCACTCCCAACGAATGGGAATGACAGCAATCTCTACCAGCTAGCGAGCCTCCTTCGATCGTATGTATTGATGGTTAATCGACTTGGGAATGTAGACATACATTAAATTCAAAATATCAATACAGGCACACTATACTCGACATATTGCTTTTACATAAGCTTCATATTACTGCTAGGAATGGAATGTAGATATGTGTTTTGAGAAGAGCAAATTTTAAAGGGAAATCGAATTTCTGAGAATCTTCATAGGTAGAAGAAATCTGGTTTAACTACGATTGTGGAAACTAATACGTTTTTAAACCATCACAATCTTAATATTACTGAATACAACAACTATTTCCATGAAACATCATATGATGCAGCTTTTCCCATCCGCTCAATTTTAAGATCGATTAACTCCATAGTCAGCATTTCAAATTATTCAGCAGTAATTGATCACTATGCCGTAGCAATTATGACGAATCACGAATTTGACACCACCATTCGGGTAAACTTTAATCATCATTCAATTTCATTAGGATTCAATAATTTCAACAATCAACAACGACCAGTTGTTGATATCTTGATGTGAACACGTTATTATCGTTCGATATCAATTTTTATTCGACTCAGCTTTAATTAAAATTAACCTTTTCCGACTGCCAGGAAAGACAAGCAAACGCTTCCGTGATCCTGATATCAATACAAAAAAAAGCCAGTTTAATCATTTCGCTATCATCGTCGTACACATATCTAGAGGGAGGTAATTACTCGCCGGAGCTTAACAAACCAGATGACCTAGCATTACAAGCCACTTCTCGCTTCCCACTTCGCGGCGGGGCAATGCGGTGGCGAAGCACTTGTGCGTTTACTCTTGATGATTATTTTCGCTCGGCTCTCGAGAATGCGTAAATTTAAATGTCAATATAAACGTATTTAACAAGATCATCTCGCATCTCGGTTTGTTTTTCTTTGTCGATTGTGACCGAGCAAGATGTCATCTAGCCGATAGATGACTCATCGGGCTGCATAGTGTTTTCGAAGCCTTCGATCAGTGGAAGCGAATGTTTGGACCAAAAATCATCAGTTTTAGGAATGAAAGGTTTTGTGAGAAAGGGTTTTTTTATTTTCATTTAATTTTACCATAAATTGCATTATTTTATTGTAATCTTTATGGACACAATATTACAAAAACATACATCTATAATCCCTATAATCCCTAAAAAAACATACAACTATAATCCCGGAAAATGGAAAAATTATCTGTTTCCATTATTTAAAAAGACCGAAAGCCAAAGAAAAGAACTCAGCTTATGGACAAATTTTAAATTGGAACCAATAGAAAGGGACAATTTGGTGTTTGGTAATCACTTGCGGATTTTACAAAACTGCCCTGGGAAAGAAAAACTATAGGGAATCCCGAAACACGCAAAAAAAAAAAGAAAAAAAAGTAGTTGTGTCAAGCCCTTATTTTTGGAAATGTGATTTTTCAAAACAAAAAAAAATCATCTGGACTGACGGAAAAGCTTTTTAGTGGGTTATTAAAAACTAAGTAAATTAATGAATTACGTCTTCTGAACTTCTACGAAATACAGATCTAGTCCAACTTCATTCTTAATTGACACTTTCTAGTACAGTCCTGATGGTATTTGGCCTATAAACTAAAATGCGGGACCAAACTTCATTTTTCGTTGATTGTTTTTTTATTTCGACGTTAATGCTATCCAAATTGTTATGATGACCTACTAGGAACAACTTCGGTTGACTTCGTAAAAGTTTAAATTTCAGCGTCAGAGACGACTAACAATTTCGGTTGTCAAATATGACACCAAATGCTAATTTTTCTCTGAATAGACGAATCCAAGTTGAACAAAAAAAGAAGACACCGAGTGGTGATAAATCTGACAGCTCCCATGTTAAAGCCTAGGACGAAAATTTTAAAATGCTTCTGAAAAATTCAAATGAAATTCTAATTAAATGCAGTTAGTTTTATGATAGATGAAACATCCAAAACTACTCAATAAAGACATTTCCAGCAAAAATGGAATAAAAATAATGCCCCTACGGTGCAGTTTTAGTTGACATCATACAATCAACCGCTTTTAATTAAAATTTCATTTGAATTTTTTAGAAGCATTTCAAAATTTTCGTCCTATACTTTAACAAGGGAGCTGTCAGATTTATCACCACTCGGTGTCTTCTTTTTTTTTTAACATGGATTCGTCTATTGGCAATATGAACCGCCGGTGCAAAATACTGTGGTATATACTGTAAACTGTCAAGTCAAAACTCTCAAATCATGTCATCATGACCACAATTGCAATAACAGCTCCCGTAATTTCAACTTCATCAAGAGCCAAAGTATCTACAACCCCGGAAATTCTCATGGTACTGGCATCAATGATAGAGGCAATATACTCCCACCTGATCGAGTACTTCTTGCTGCTGCGAAAAATCAGTTTTCCAGTCCACCGTCTAACTACCATCCAACTATTCATTTTCAAAAAGGTGAAACTTTAAACCCTTACCCGACGTCTGATGCATTTCCATTTTCCGCTCCGGAGAGCTCTTCTGCAGCAGCGTGTTCGGCGTGCTCCTGCAGGCATACGCGTTATCCACGGGATTGACGTACCCCTTGGAGGAAGAACCTGACTTAATGACAACCCAACAGCTCGGTGACGCAGAAACGCAGAATCCCTATCCTGTAGACGAATCCATGCTGCAAAACAACCCGATGACTTCAGAGCCTACTTTACCGCTTGAGTGTAATACAATCAATGAAAGTAAGGAAATTAACATATAGTGTCAAAATTTCAATAAAATGAAAAGTGTGGTAAAGGTAAACGAAATTTATAGACGGGTTGCCGCTTACAACTTTCCCGTTAGGAAGTGTTTGGCGATCGCTTTAACGTCTTTAGGAATGATCGCAACAAATCGTTATCCAATAAGAAATCTGGTGGTGGAGTTTTAATCGCAGTTTGCACCGACTATGCATCGGAACAAATTGATTCACATAAATGCAAGGAATTTGACCACGTTTGGGTCAAATCTTTTATTGGAAATCAAGTTCATATTTTTGCTGCTGTGTACTTTCCTCCTTAATTTGCCAAAAAAAGAATCATATGATACGTTCTTTTGTATTGCTGCTAGCATAATTTCAAAAATTGAGTCTGAAACGAATCTTCACATTTACGGTGACTTCAATCAACGGACAGCAAATGTTATCGTTGATGACGAAAATGAATCTCTTTTGATATCAATTTTGGGAGATAATGAAACGCTCCGCACTCTATTTGACAAAAGTTCAGAGCTGGGACTTAATCAAATAAACCATGTAAGAAATCATAACAACTGTTTTTTAGATTTGTTCTTTACTAATATGACCGATGATTTCTGCGTGACGAAATCATCCGATCCTTTATGGAAAAATGAGGTATTCCACACAGCGATTGAATACTCCATATTTATACATGACAACACCACAGGGTTGGATGGCGATTGAACCGAAACCTATTATGACTTTAAACATGCAAAATACGATGTTATCAAAAATAGACTAAGCTCCTTTGATTGGCAAAATGTGATTTGAACATAGAGCTAGCTGTGAACAAGTTCTACCAAGTAATATACGAGATTTTAGAGACGACAGTACCTATGAAGCAAAGAAAAAAAATCAAACAAATCTAAAGCTCCAGCATGGTATAATAGAAAATCAACCTGAAAAATAGAAAACAAAAGGCACATAAACCCAAGTAGCATTGCCAAAACCATCCAGCTTTATTAAGTTTTATTAAGGTTTTATCAAAGCCACTAGAAATCAATTTGGTTTTATTATGACACCAAGAGGTGCCAATAGGTTTCATATTTTAGTCAGGTTTATGAGAACCTTCACTGCTTGTTTAAAACGATATTAAAACCTCGTTTTCTCAAATTTCTTTTACTCCTATCAAAGGTTTTATTTTGACTTTATGAACTCATAATATGCTGTTTTGAAATGCCGTTTCAGGACTTATTCATATTATCTTATTATGGTCAGTTGAAAAAGCATTCTAAAACAATTTTGCCTCCAATAAATGCCTGAGGCGGCAAATTAGCATTGAGGAAAGCCACCAAATAACCAAATAGTAGTCATTGCGAAGATAACTTGGCTTTATGGCAGAATTGTGAAAAAATTTCCAATCGCCATATTGAAATATTAGAAATAATAGAAATGTGGAACAATACATGCACCAAATTTTAAATTTAATGTAAATGAACTGTATATCGGAGACCAATTTCTACATTCTTTTAGATAACTTTATTGAATTTTGTCAATTTTCAAGAAATTCATGTTTAATTTATCGAATATATTTGTTTTTATTTTGGTTTGCTGTTGTAAACGCGCATAATTTCCGAGGCGCATTAATTTTCAGCTCTTATCGTGCCAACATTCACCACAAAATTAAATGCGCATATGATTTGGAGCATTATACGCTGTAAAAAACTCAATTTGTTTTGCATATTTTCCTATCAAACAAAATTGCCAGCAACACTAGGACTTTTTTCTTGAATATTATTTACTGCTAAATGAATCAGAAGAGCAGAGAATCGAACAAAGCAGAACAAAAAAACCAACCACGATATCACAGTTAGGTTTGACAGCTGTGGCCATTTGGCCGCATGCTGGTTTTCAATGCAGCCAATAGGTTTTATGAAGGTTCTCAAGTGGTCATAGCATCTAACACTAGAACATTTTCAAGATCTTTGTGGTCTTATTAAGGTTTTATTAAATTGTTTTCACAATCGTCTATAGAGTGGGCCACTTTGTACAAATTTTGGCTTTAAAGAAGCATACAGGAAGTGTTGGTAGACAAAACAGTGTTGAATGTAGTTTTATCAACAAAGCCGGGAGGAGTGCTATACGGCTAGAATAAAACTTAAATTGTTACTTGGGAAAGCTTATAAAGTAGATAAAAATGATTTAAACCTTACCAAATATTTAACCATATGTGACCAGTTCAACTAAGAAATTAAAAATGCTTATGAGGATTACAACATTGCAGTAGAAAATAATATAAAGTTAGACCCAAAATCTTTTGTCAGTTTCGTTAAGACCAAACAGCAGTCGAATAATTTTCCATCAAAAATGCAATTAGACAGTAAAACAGGCAAAACCGCAAATTCGACTTTCAATAAAAACATTGGATGCTTCTAAGGGAGCTGGACCTGATGGTCTGACGCCAGCTTTTCTAAAAGCAGTATCGAAAGAGCTAGTGAAACCTTAGTTTTGGCTATTCAATTCATCCCTTGAATCAAGTATTTTTCCTTCTTTTTAAACGCGGCAAAAAATCTGACATAAAAAATTATTGTGAAATTGCGATATTATCTTGTATTCCTAAGTTATTTGAATCGATAGTCAATAAAAACATTTTCTCACAAGTTAAAAATTTATTATCTAACAAACAACACGGCTTTGTTAAAGGGCGATCAACGACTTTCAATTTGTTGAATTTTGGAACATTTTCTTTAAACGCAATGGATAAAAAAAATTATGTTGAAGCGTTGTAGACTGACTTTAGTAAAGCGTTTGATAGAGTTGATATTCCTTTATTGCTGTTTAAATGATCGAGGCTAGGTTTCAATCAGAGATTACTAAAATGGGTCCAAGCATACTTGACTGGTAGAACACAAAGGGTAAGATTTGGTGGTATTTTGTCATCAGTAGTGAATGTGACATCTGGAGTGCCAGAAGGTTCTCATCTTGGACCATTACTGTTTACTTTGTTTGTCAACGATGTAGAATTGATTTTTAATCATTTGAATGTTTTAATATATGCTGACGATATGAAACTTTTCTTTGAAATTTTGTAAAGCTCTTGTTTTGAAATTTTTTCACGGGAAAACGGAAAAAGTTAAAACCTGGGGGGGGAAAAGTTTCTTAGACTTAATTTTAAAAAATTTCCTTCCCATTCATTTTTTAGGGAAGCAGTTTAAAAGGGAAAGAAGAATTAACATTGGCCGGAAGCAAAGTGAAAGATGCAGTCATATTAAAGACCTAGGTGTTATACTTGACTCCAAGTTATCCTTTGTCGAGCATTATAATAACATTATCTACAAGGCAACCAACATGCTCGGTTTTATCAAGAGGTTTAGTTTTCATTTCAAGGATCCCTACACTATCAAAACATTGTACATTGCATATGTTAGACCCATCCTTGAATATTGTAGCATACTCTGGGCTCCATATCACGATTCACATGTAAATCATATTGAATCAGTACAAAAACTGTTCTTGTTATTTGCTTTACGGAAGTTAGAATGGGCGAGCCTTCCATTGCTGTCGTATGATTCAAGATGCATGCTGATTAATTTAAACACACTTAAAAAACGAAAAGCGTTTGCAATTGTAGCCTTTATAAACGGTGTTATTGCGCAAAGAGTATACATTCCGATGATTCTAGAATATATGAACATTTATTCTCCTATTCGCGGTCTAAGAAATAGAAACTTGTTTTATATCAACAATCATAGAACAGACTATGCCAAAAACGGGCCATTAAATAGAACGATGTCGGGTTATAATACATACAGTGAAATAATTGATATTACTATGGACAGAAACACACTGAAAATACTCATTTTTTTGAGGCTAGCAAGTCAATAATAAAATGTAAAAGTGAAACGAACATATATGTTAAGAATGAAATGCAATTAAACATGAGGTCTACTACTGATTGACGCCAATAAATAAAACAACACGATTTTTTTTTAAAACGCAAATTGGTTTTTTTTAAGGAGGGGAAAGTAGTTTTTGGGGGTGGGGAAAAAAAAAAAAAAGGAATAAAAAAGAAGGGAAAAAGGGAGAGAAAAAATACAATAGATAAATAAATATATTTTTTTTTTTTATTTATTAATTAGTTTAGTAATGTTTTTTTTTCTTTCTTTTTGTGGTGTGTTGAATGGAATAATTTATTTTTTTTTTTTTTTTTTTTTTTTTTTTTATTTTTTTGCAAAAAATTAGTTTTTGTGTGGGATGTAAATATTTTTTATAAATATATGAATTGGATGGTTACTATCTCAACATTCCTCCTTAACCAAGAATCATTGTACAAGTCCAAGGGTCTTCGTTGCCTCAACAAATTTTGAAACAGCTACCGCCTTTTTAAGCACATCTGCCTTTTGAAATTCAGTGCACCAGCTTGATCAGCTTATTTTCCACATTCTCGCGCACTAAATGGAGCCGAAAAGCAATATGTTTACTGCGCGGTGAATAGTCAATCTCGTTCTCCGCCAGTTGTATCGCACTCATACTGTCACAGCAAAATTTAACCGGTAGAGTGATTCCTAGAAGTTCGCTTAACAATCCTCGCCACCATAAAGCTTCTTGAGTAGTAGCAGAAACAGCCAAGATATCGCACCACCAGACTCCAAGTGAACGTAGCCAGTGATGGATCTA
This sequence comes from Aedes koreicus, assembly GCA_024533555.2. Lineage (NCBI taxonomy): Eukaryota > Metazoa > Arthropoda > Insecta > Diptera > Culicidae > Aedes > Aedes koreicus. Next base: position 145,932 of record JAHHFK020002873.1, read on the forward strand.
CGAGTTTCAGTATCATTTACCCAATCAGCATCGCTATACCCAATAAAAGCTTCATCGTTTTTGTCCTCTTTAGGTATCGCAGAATTCACTTAGCCGCAATCCAATGAAGCTTCCCTGGGTTTCTGCAACACTGGCTAACCACATAAACTGCATGACAGATATCCGGTCTTGTAGATAATGCCAAATACTACAAACCTCCTACCAGCTCTCGGAATAGTACTGTTTCCATTTCTTTTCGCTCTTCTTCGGATTTCGAACACATCTCTTTAGTCAGCCCCTGATTTGGATCCGCAGGTAATGATACAATGTTGCAGTTGATGTACAGCTCTTGATCCAAAATTACCTTGTCATCTTCTCTTGTCACTCGCATTCCATGTAGGTACTTTATTTGCCGCACCTAAATCCTTCATTTAGAATTTCTTCATCAGCTCTTGTTTCAACTTATCCACCCATTGTTGATTATTGGAGTGCAGCCTTTTGTCTTGAAATAGACGCATGTGTCATACGAAGACCGCTTCAGCTCAATTCGCCTTAGCTCGCAATCCAGCTTCAGGTTCCAAACTCTTCTCGCTCGCCTTAGTCCGTATAGCGCTTTTCTTAACTTGCAGACTTTCGTGAGGTTTGCTGAATAAAAAAAACCTCCCGGCTGCTCCATGTATACTTCCTCTTCTTTCAGATCACCTTGCAGGAACGCTGATATTGCTTCCATTTGATGAATCTTGAGACCCTTATTTGCAGCCAATAACATCAATTAACGGATTGTTGAGTACCGGACCACTGGCGAAAACGTCTCGTTGTAATCAATGACCTGCGAATAGCCTTTTATCACCAGACGGGCCTTATACCGCTCGACAGTTCCGTCCGAATGTGTTTTCAGCTTATTGACCCACTTGCAACGTAACCTTTTTCTTGCTCTATGTAGATCTGCTAAACACCATGTTTGATTCTCCACCAGGGCATTATGTTCGGTTTCCATTGCACGCTTCCATTTTTCACTTTCATCTCGTAAAATCGCCTGACAAAATATTTCAGACTCGATGATCTTCTCGCAGTAAGAGTTCTGTGTGGATTGGAAATCATTTTCAGGAAAAAAGGTGCTCTTCATCACATAATCTCGATACGCTCCCTCGCACTGCGCCTAACCACCAATTGAGTATCTTCTGGTTTTGGAAGGAGCACCAACGCAAGTGACAGTAATATTACTGGCGCCAATGTTCAGAACCGCATGGTATTTGAGATTTTTCAAGTATGAGAGGAGAATCGGGTAAAGTGGACCACTTCCTGGCATCCGATCAAAGTAAAATTGATCAGCTTTTCCTGCAAATTTACAGTACATTTGGGTTCAATATAGTAGCACCAAGTTTAGTTTTTGAGTAATAATTCTAGTTTGCATCCAAAATGAGGGGAGAAAGGGCAAAATGGGACACTTACTGTGTTCAACCCTAGATGAAACCAACACCATTCGATTTACCGCATTTTTTCCCATAAGATAAGCTATTTTTCAGGACTCCTACCCTGCGCCGTCTAAATTAATGGGATTTTGGATCCATTTTTGCCCGCTGTGCAACGGTTCCTGCTCCTCAATAACCAGTGGATTCACCGCACTATCTGTCATTTCATCGGGTAGAACATTGGAGTCAATAGAAGAGCTTGATTCAACGGTGTTGCTTGATACGACCAACTCTCCAAAGCTTCGATTATCGAAGACTTTGACAACCGACAGACTTCGTTCAAGACCCTGTTCGCTTTAGAATGCTCGCTGTATCCGACAAATATACACGGTTCCGCCTTCTTGTCCCATATACAGCGTTTCTTCTTTGGTACATGCGCCAGTCAATCCGTTCTGCTCCAGGTTATAGCGTGCGGTGAACTCATGATGAATACCAGAATTTCGCAAAAACTTTTTCATTTCGGTTTTGATATATTCTCGGCCGTTATCAATACGAATACGATTGATCCGCTCTCCTGTCAAGTTTTCCACATACGCCTTGAAATCTTAAATTGATTCGAGCACCTCTGTTTTCATGGATTTCAGGAAATAATCGACAGTTCTTCGGCTTGCATCATCAATGAAGGTCAAAAAATAGTAACTACCGTCAACCGACGCCGTCTCCATCGGACCGCAAAGATCAGAATGTGTCAACTCCTCCAAAATTTGATATACTCGGTGTCCTCTTGCTTTCTATGATTGACGATGATGCTTACCCTGAATACATGGAACACATTGCAAAGAATTCCTTGCATCAAACTCCACTCCAGTTCTTAGCTCTCGTAGTCGTTTCATTCCTGCCGCAGAGTGATGCCCCATCCGGCGATGCCACAGTTCGAAGTTGTCATCGGGTTTGACTAAATTTGCAGAAAAATTCTTCGTTTCAACTAGCTTGTAAAGGCCTTCCGTTTCCTGCCCAAGCACTACCACATTGTTCCCTGAATCTTGTATCTTACAGTTGTCCTTCGTGAACTCTACGCGATACCCTCTTTGGCACATCTTACTTACACAAAGCAAATTGAACCTTTTGCCACGACTGCAAGCTTTGCGTTGGTAGCCACATTGATCTTCGCCGACGCCTCTGATGCTTCTTTTAGAATATTCCTGTTTCGTCACATGTGGATTGTGGCTGCGGAATCAATGATACATTCGTCTTTGGTTCTAGCAGATGATTCTAACGTGTTAAACGCTGCAAAAAAATGATACCGCATTTCCCTTGTGATTTCCATGCTTCTCTTTATGCTTCACTGCTTGCTTTCTCTCTGGCACTCGACGCCAAGTGTCCAATCTTCTTACGCCGGAAGCACAACACAGCAGATTTGTCCACCGGCTTCCTTGAAGGTTTCTGATTGGCACCTTCACCTTCGCTTGATTTCAAACTGCTTGTCACTTTCACCTCTTGCTTTATCTTCACCTTGACCTTGTCCGCTGTAAGTGCAACTTCCGACGACTCCAAACCATGAATCATCGGATCTTATTTCTTCGGCAGGCCTTTCAGCAACAAACTCGTCATCCAAGCATCGTCCACTTTGAAACCAGCTTTCGCTAATTGATTACAAGTTAGCATTATTGGCTTCTCAGCTAAATTATCTCCATCGAGAAAAATTTCCAATATGTTATTTTTACAAACAACCGTTAGAACCGATTACTCGCGGTCATCTCGAGGTTCTAAGGAATAGAAATTTAACGGATGGGAAGATTGACGGGAATTTCAAGTTCATTTTATTTTTCTGTGTGTGTTATGTAAACCAACACACACAGAAAAAAAAAATGAATTTTAACAGACGTGTAAAATTTCCCCTCGTTCCATTGTAAGCCAAAGTAAGCGTAAACAACGAAATTGCTTTCAATCTTTCATGCAAAAGGCTAGATTCAGGCGTTATCTGACTTAAATTCAGTAGAAATATCCTATAAACTAATGTCAAATCTAGAGTTCCATTTATGTGCATTAGATAACGCAGCAAATCACATGTTTCTTTCAAAATGTGCATTTATTTTAAATTTTTAATCGTCTAACACGTCACAAACACGGATATAAAAGAAACTAAAACGTGACATATGGGTTAAACAAACTACATCTAAGGCTTATGTTAGTCAAAAACACATAAATAAGATCATAAACTCCAGATCACGTAGAGCCAAAATATCTCGAACCGGTACATTGGGTTGTCTACCTCGGGCCCAAAGGGAATCATAAAGCTCAGATCTGACTCCACGATGCTCAGCAGAAGACCAAATTACGTGATCTGCATCCTGGTAACCTTGTCCACATTCACAGAGAAACATTCACATTCACGGTATAAATGAGCGTTTACAGAATAACTATTGGACATGAGGCGAGACAGCACACGAAGTACACATCCATCCCCCCAAAAAAAACATGTCTTCGAAACCTTTGGGATGATTGAAGATTGCCATCGCCCCAATTCTCCTTCACTTCATATTTATGCTGCCAGCTAACGAGTGACTGTTGACGAAAAATAAGGAAAAAATCATTGAAGGCGATTTGTTCATCATAAATATCGCCTTCCATAGCGCCCACCTTTGCAAGCGAGTCCGCTCTCTCATTGCCCAGAATCGAAAAATGAAAAGTGACCCAGGCAAAGGTGATGATAGAATAACGCGAAGATAAAACACTTAGAAGCTCCTGTATTTTCATGAGAAACTACGAGGAGTGCTTTACCGGCCTCAAGGAGCGAATAGCCTCTATAGAACTGAGACTATCCGTGAAAATGAAGAACTGGTTCGGTGTTAGTGAGGTACTCACTTCTAGCGTAAAGTATATTTCTGCTAATTCAGTGACATACACGGAACAAGGAGCTTGAAGCTTACGATTGGCGCTATAAATTTTATTGTACATACCAAAGCCGGCGGACCCCTCAATCAACAACCCGTCATTGAAGAACGTTTTGATGGAAACAACTTGGCCAAACTTGGCAGCAACTATTACCTGAGCAATCATAGGACGATGATGCTCTGGGATTCCCTGAAGCCCCTGCTTCATGGATAAATTAAAATGAACCGAATTCCCGAAGCCGGGGAAGCAAACACGATTGGGAATGTTCGACGAAGGGCTGACATCCTGTGTTAACGTTTGCATTTAAAAAAATGGACAAAAATTGCCGATTTTTCATGGGTTTACCTTCACCCGCACTGACGAAACTACCCATGCAGCATCAATCATAGTAACCCATGAGTCAGCAAACAAAATTTGACAGCTCTATCAGTCGAACTCTACCCGTGATGGCAAAAACAGTGAAGCAACTCCGTTCAGAAGTGTGCGCGTTCAAAGAACGGCACCCCGCCGCGTCGAAAACGGACATCGTGCGGCACTTTGTGGACGCCGGATACGCCCGTTCCGGCATCTACAACATCTTGGCACTATTAGACAACAATCAGAGCATCGAAAAAAAGCCCGGTTCCGGACGGCCGACGACCCTGAGCGACAAGAAGCTCCAAAGGATGCTGAAGAGGAAGACCGAAAGTGGCTACATCGCTGCGTGCGCTTGGCCGGGAGGTCGGTTCAACCGGCCAAACAGTGAAAAAGTACCTGGCAAACATGAACATACATGTCAGGAAGCGGAAGTCGCGTCCACTGGTTTCGGAGCTGCAGGCAATGACGCAGCGGCAGCGGCTGAATAAGATGGTCAACTCGATTTTCCCGGTGAATCGCGACGTGGCGGTGGTGATGGATGACGAGACCTATCTCACCCTGGATGGCAACAACTGGCAGGGCACTTCGTATTTTACTTCCCCCACGAAGGAAGTGAGCCCCGAAGTGAAGTTCATTTCACACACCAAGTTTCCCAAGAAGGTGCTGCTGTGGCTGAAAATCAGCGAGAAGAGGATGTCAAAGCCGTTCTTCTTTCGCTCCGGACTGGCCGTGAACGGGGAAATTTATAGAACGAAATGCCTGCCGGAAGTTGCGTCGTTCATCAAGAAATACCATAAGGGCGAAGACGCGGTGTTCTGGCCGGATCTGGCGTCGACCCACTACTCGAAGCGATCGTTGGAGGAGATGGAGCGGCTGACTATCCATGTGGTACCCAAGTCGGCGAACCCGCCCCACGTCCCCCAGCTGCGTCCCATCGAGAATTTCTGGGCCAACCTGAAGCGTAAAATCTACTCCAACAATTTTGTCGTGAAAACTGAGGAGGAATTGATAAATAAAACGAAGAAAGAACTCAAAAACATGCCTACACGCATGTTTTCGTCCGCCATGGTGAATGTTCCGGGTAACTGCCGGAAGGCAGCTCGCAAGGGCGTAGATTGTTTTTTTGCAAGTAAGCTTAAATAATTAGCTTCCATGGGAAATTTATCAAAAGCAATTATCTGTCTTAGCTTTTTTTTATAACCATCCGAAAAATGTCCATTTTTTTAATGCAAACGTTATGTACAAATGGTACCAAGTCATGAAGCGAACTTGAGGATATATCAAGAAGCTTCTCAAAGATTTCGATTACCGGGTGTTCGTAACTTCACACCTGGTGAGGAGCCGGAGAGATAATTCTGAAAACCGATCAACTGCCAGCAAGAAGACACCGATACTGAATACGTTCCAGTTTTATGATGCGCGACCGAGCCGCCGACTGAAGACAAAAACTACCGTACTCTTAAACCGACAAAATCGTTGTCCGGTACAACGTTAGAAGATCTTGTGGATGTGCTCCTCACCAGGTTCCGGTAATTGTTCGAAGAATGTTGATCCTATGCCAGCAAATTTTCGCTTCAGATACTCAATGTGGGATCTCCAGGTGCACTTTGAATCGAACCAACCCCCTAGATATTTAAATGACATAGAATGAGTTATCGGTGTACACCAAATTTGAAGCTTCGGTTGTGCTGGGTTATGCTTCCTAGTAAAAACTACCAACTCAGTTTTCTCCGCAGGGAATTCGATACCTAGCTCTAGGGCCCAATTGTCTAAGGTATCCTGTAAAGGTCCTTACAGGTTGACCCCATTGGGCCCCGTGACAGACACTACACCGTCATCTGAAATTTGTCGCAACGTCCAGTTGAGACTTAGACAACCGTCAATGTCTTTGATATGAAAATTATATTAAAGAGGGCTAAAATATGATCCCTGGGAGATACCCATATAGCTAGATCAAGAAGCTGTAGAATTTCCATGAGAATAGCTCATATGTTCCTCTGACAGCAAGTAATACAAAAAGTGATTCATTAATGGCGAAAAGCCACAAGCGTGGAGTTTATCTCAAAGAACTTTAACAGATACTGAATCCAAAGCCCTCTTGATGCTATATCTTTATGAAGCGCATCAATTTTGTCGGAGGTTTTGGACGAAAAAAATAATCTGTTTCCTTAGTTCGAGTGGTAGTAAAAACTAACTAAAAGTCCTTAGGGGCAATGAAATATACCATCTGATTTAAAGAAAAATTCTTAAGATGTTAAAACTCATATGCAACTTATTTAAATTTTCCACTTAAATATCAAACGGGGAACAGAAACGTTACTTTCTTGATATATTTAAGATAAAATAATGACCTATAAGACTACCACTGTTCATTGCCACTGTTGACTGTTGTTCGTAAGCATCAGCTCGAAATTCATTCACGTCAGAGGTTCCTAAGAATAACTTTCCAATCAATCATTTTAGCTAGGGTGAGACATCGGAAGCGTCCGCATTGTCGCGAGTATATTGACTAACATGACGACTTTTCATCTCAGAGGCTTACAACTATTTGGCAACCTTGGTAGTGCTCTAGCTTTCACGTGACTTATCATGTTATAAAACTATTCATTGATGAAAATAATGCACACTACTGGACTTATTTTTTTGTTTTTTAAATACCATTCGAACTGATAATGAGCTTAACAATTCGCTTGCTTAGATTGAAGAAGAAACCACCCGAGGAAGAACGCTTCCCGTTCCCGATAGGTACTGATCGGAAAGTCAACAGCCAATGCCTACACTATAACCCTATAACGCAATTGTTTTATTGTCATTTCATCAAGCTGTCATGCTGGGGCTATTGTTTACATTTAAGAATCTTATCAGGCAATAAAAGCGATACGGCGTGTACCGCAATTCGATGAGCCTTCACACTTCTTGTCAGCGAAACAGGGGCGTAACCATCCATCGTCAGGGTTATCAGGAGTCCACCAAATGTACAACCGGCTGCTCATTATTATTGCTAGTTCGATGTTGGTTGGACGTAATTGCCATATGGAATAAGTATACATTTGAACAGAATCATTGTCCGAGTGCGCATGTTTATATCAGCTAAATGACTCAAGTGTCTGCCTGGCGCTAGATGAGTCGTTAATGCTCCAAAAGTGCGTAATCAAGGATTTGCGGCATCGGCGTGAGTCATAGATCAAGCGAGCTTATCGTCGTCCGGAATGAACGGTTGTGGAGTATTACTTTGGTTCAGCAGGACTGAATGCGTCCATTTTGAATGAGATTAACGAGATCATGTTGAAATAAAAGTGAAATTTACACTTAAAATTTCTCGAATAAGTATCAACAGAAAATATGTTCCCACAGAACACGATGATAAATTAATATTTTGACTCTACCGCTTAGAATACGAAAACCCAAATTTCTAAGGAGCATAGGTATCGCTTTATCTTTTATTATACACAACTTTTTGAACTATCTGTCATTGTTATAACGATAAGATAGCTCAGAATACATTTTTATTTATTACTAAAGGGTGTCCAACATCAAATTGCATCACGGAAAAAACGCTTTAGAAAATTACCTAGTTGACCGACCCTTTTCAAACTTTCATACAATAAAATATAGTATGCTTTTGGCTTATATATTTTATTCAACTTCAATACCATAACCGTACGCTCACACCTTACGCTTAACTCCACTCATTAGGTTCTGTACAACATCTGGCTGCAGCTCTTCTTCTGTACGGAAACCCACTTTTTCTTCATGTCTTCCTCAGATTTGACCTCCTAGGGATGCTTCCGTAGTGCCTGCTTCATAATATATTTATGAAGTATTTTTCGATGGGGCTTAGTTTCGGTGCGTTGGGGAGGTTCATGTCCTTGGGTACGAAAGTGACCCCGTTGGCTTTGTACCAATCCAGGACAACATTTGAATAGTGGCACGAAGCTAGATCCTGCCAGAAGATCGTAGGTCCCTCGTGTTGCTTCAATAAAGGAAGCAGATGCTTCTGTAGACACTCCTTAAGGTAGATCTCCCCGATGCAATGGTTTACAGCATATTAAATAACTCTTAAAACAGATCAGAAAGCTCTGTACAAAGGGTCATAAACATTTAGAATTCCTTCAATTTTCAAATAGCAAGGCTATCCACAATCAAGTGGTACCTACTTTCATGGAAACTACGCACTTTGATCTCGATTAATAGGGCAACAACTTCAAGTTAATTTCATATATCAAGTGAAGTAATTGCTACCACTCCCATCCTGGAATGAAAACTTCCAGTGGTGACAGTGGTCGAAGTCGGTCTGGTATCAATTCCAATGAGCGCCGTTGAGCTGAGATGAAAAATCTCTGATCACCTCTTGATTCGGAAGGGAAGAGAAGCCGTTGGTCTCGGCCCATGTGTTGATGGGTTCGATATGTCGGATCCAGGTCATCTCCCTGGCGTGACGAACCAGCCTGGCGGACGGAATAAATTGGGAATCGCGAATTCCACGGTGTCTGGTATCATAAAACGGTTTGAAGAACGTCTAACTGTTGATCGAAAGCGAAGATCCGGAGAAAAGCTGTCAGCTCAGCAAGAACGTTAACAAATGCGTGGTTGGGGCCTTTAAACGGAAACTGAAAGCCTCAGTTCGAGATGTGGCTAAAAAGTTGTATATGAGCAAGAGTTTGGTGCAGAATACCAAAACTCGAGCTGGACTACGTACATTTAAGGTTCAGAAGTCCTCAAACCGTGACGAGAAACTGAACACGGTCACAAAAAGCCGTGCCCCGAAGTTATACGACCAGAAGTGAAGTTAACGAATCAAAAGCGGATTCTCCCTCTTCTGAAGGCTCACGACGGTCCGACGATCTTCTGGCCGGATTTGGCATCATGCCACTACACGAAGGACGTGCTAGACTATAAGGTGCTATAAGGCGAATGATGTCGATTTTGTACCGAGAGATATGAAAAAAAAGGATCTGAACCCCCAAACACTCCGGAACAGTACCCAATAGAAAAATACTGGGCTATTATGACAGCACATGAAGGAGCACATTCTAAAACGGCCTGAAGTGGTGAAGAATGTAGGAGAAATGAAAAAAGCATGGGTTGATATGCAAAAAACTGTCGATTCTGAGGTCATGCAGAACCTTATGGCTGGAGTTAGGGCCAAGGTTCGCGCATTCGGATATAAAGGCGAAATAAATTAAATAAATGATGCCAAAACTAACTTTGATTATTTTTACTTCCTGAAAATTTAGTGATAATCGGATAAAAACTCAAATTTTGAGAATGAATTTTGTGTGCGCGGATTTTAAACGATAAACCCTTTAGAAGGAAATGACTATATCCCATAAGGGTGGTTCAAATATCGAGTTTTCACCCCATTTAAAATCAGGTCCTGACTCTCCTCCCAAAATTTGAGCTCAATTGCTGGCGAACTCTAACTATTGTTGCTGTAACTGCACTGGCCCTTTGAAAGTTATATGGGAATTACTTCGAGAAGTTTACATTCTCATCCTCTTTGCTCTTCGGTATAATAGCAAACAAAATACATATATCTACAGTAAAATACACCCAACAAGAACTAATTAACGAATTTGATCTTAAACCAATCATTCACTCTGTTCGAAATAGTTGAATAGTATTTGAAAATTATTTATACTTTTTAATTTAAATTAAATTTAATTCATTAATGTTACTTAATACTCATGGCGACGCATGGTGACCTAGTTGCTTAAAAACAAATGAGAGCCTTGAAGGAAAATATAAGATTGGTAGATTTAAGAAATCATAACTCAGAAACGGCTCAGTCAATATTTCTGGTTTTTGGATATGTTACGTAAAAATGTTCAAATGCTTGGAAACAAATATTTTCATCAACATTATCAATTCATCAAAACACAGAAAAACAAATTTATTTGATACTTTCAAATTCAAACTAATTTTTAAATACCAGTTGTACCTTCTTTTTTATTTCTTAAATAACATTTAATTTCCTTTCATTTGAGTGGTTAAGGAGATTTGTTTTTTTTTTCTTAAAATTCATTTTTCCAAAATTTTGAAAACATATTTGTAATATTATATATAATTATTGAGCTAAACCATTGCGGACTGTCCATAAACCACGTTGTCTTTTTGGAAGGATGGATCGGAAAGGCGTTGGGAGAGGGAGAACAAGTTCTACATATAATTTTATTTTTTTAAATACATGGACAAAGAACCACAAAGGCGGGAGGTGTCTGAAAATCCTAAATATGAGAACACGTGGCTTATGGACCAGCTCTTAGACCAGACCTTTGGATTGATGGGAACGCATGGTTGGCAAATTACTTTGAGTAATGGAAACGCGTGGTCAGCAAAAAATTTAAACATAGCATTTTTGAAAAAAATTTATTATTATGTAATATATAATACATACAGGCCAACGAGGGGGCTCTCTGGCCCAGGGACCATGAAAACCCTAAAAAACAAATTTAATGCAGGTTTTCATAATAAGTTTCGCAATTCAGGTGTATTTTAATATTTTTTTTCAATTTTTCTTTTTAATAAACTCTCATTTGCGTATTTGATTGATAAAATCGAACCAGTGGCTACGGGTCTAATATTGCTCGATAAGGAACGAATATATCAATTATTATGAAATTCTGCGAGATGGTATCTTTTTTCTATGAAATTGCTGTAAACATAAAAATATTATTAAAGACAATGTTCATTATGTTTATCAATTACGTGCAAGAGAGTGGAAGTTTTTATATTTTTTATTTCAAAAACTACCACGAACTACATTCAGCCAACAAATTATTCACTCTGATGAAATCGAATCCCTAATTTTTAATGACAATTTCAATAATCTAATCTAATCTAATCTAATCTAATAGAAACGCAGCCAGTACGAGAAAGCATCCTGGAAATAATTAGGTTAGATGACGCCCAATTTTTTTTTTTTGTCAATATCGATGCTCACATCAAAGAAATGATACAAGCGTCAAAGCGGCCAGGCCTACTGCGTTGCATTAACCGCAAAAGATGATTCTGTAAAATGAGTTGGATTCAAAAGAATAGATTTGAACCACAACGCAATTTGTGAATCTACAGGGGAGGAAGGATGCGTGGACATACCGTACCATACGCTCCGAGGTAAGAATAAAATCATATTTAAATAAATAATGAAAATCCGAGTAATGAAAAATATGGTAATACAATCATTAAAAATGTAAAATCAATATGCAATGTCACATAGAATAGTATATAAAATATAGTGAAGGGAATATCCCTTCGTAACGTAACGTAGTAACGTAATATGATAATAATAATTACACATTGTTATCGTGCTGCAAAAGTAGAAGGATTTACGTATTTATTATGAACCTAAAAGTTTATACGATATATCATAGCTACGAGAAAAAAGTTGAAAGTTATTTAACAAAACATGAAAACTCCATGGATGACCTGAAATTATACATACAGAATAGTTCAACTAAAATGTCGATGTGCTGTTCCGATTCCTTGCACCATTTTACTCATTTGTAGTGGATCTCATAGTTTATATAGAAAAATAGAACAGCATTTATTAATATAGAAATTAAATAAAATAATATTCGCTGATCTAAATAAATAAAAACATACTTAATGATACGAGGCAATAAAATATCTATACAACCTGGAATCACCTTCCTTGAAACCTTGGCGCAGTTAAAATTTCATTATTATTGCTATTATTATTTTCCAAATGAAAATAATAATGATATGCAATTAATTATAAGATGCAGCTATATATCTCAACCAGTAGTTAATGAATGTATACTGAAACGTTAAGGGCAAACTATGCAATAATATGAAGAAAAAAACCACCCGAGCACCCAACGATGACTTCAATTGATGATGGAGCCAACCTTCAACCTAAACATGAAGTCATGTATGTGAAAACTTGTATGTATCCTATTACTAATATCAATGAATAAATAAATATTTAGATATTTAAAACGCAAATATATTAACAGTTGAAATTTTACATCCTGAAAATTTAATATGATTTCAAATAATACACAATGATATGATGAAAATAATATAATAAAATAATAAATAACATCCATTTTTTTAAATAAAGATCATGTGTGTACAAAATACAAAATCTGACGTACATTAGTCTGTGACTGAAAAAGGTATGCTTTATATCCCGAAGATCCTGGAAACTATCACAGATAAAACCTCAATCAAAAGATGCATTGATGTTTTTTTCTTCTGAAAAACAATAGACTACTCCAAAAGACATCCCTTAAAAAGCCTTCCGTATACACCTCCTGTTACATTCCAAGGACAGCAGTATAAGTTATCGAAGAGCCCGTTTTGACAACTGAATGGAAAGAGCTCACCCGGATTTTCAGAACAATCCGTGGCTGTGGACCATGAATCAAATATCTCCGAGTGACGCGGCTGAACACGAGCTCCTCCTGCCGCAAAGCTGTATATCTGGAATTCCGTCTCCAGCGGGAACATTTTGTTTCCACACCAGGCGAGAGCCTCGGGGTAGACCACATTTAACGCTTTGGTGACCGAATCTTCATCAAAATTAAAACGTTTAACACTACTCATCAATTCCACTATCAAATCAAAAAAAAAGTAACAAGCAGCTTAAGGAGTGTATCGAAAATAAGCTATCCACAAACTTTCTTTCAAATTATGTTGAAAACCGATATTTTATTCATACAGAAAATTGATCCTTTATTGTACGAGGTTAAACTTGAACATAATGAAGACCGGATGAAATTTAAGTTATTCCTTCACGAATTTTCGAACTTTGGATCGAATGCTCTTCATCAAGTTCCGGACAAGTGTTGCATCGCATTTTTTGGACGCTTGAGCCCAAATTTTTTTGAACTCCTGCATGTTCCCAGCTGCCTTACCAGTCTTCTTGAAGACCCTCTTCACGATTGCCCAGTAACGTTCGATGGGTCGAAGCTGAGGGCAATTTGGTGGATTGATATTTTTCTCAACGAAATCTATACCCTTTTCCGCAAGCCAATTGAGAGTGGTTTTGGCATAGTGAGCCGACGCTAAATCCGGCCAAAACAGTGGAGGTGTACTATGCTTCTTATATAAAGGCAACAATCTCTTCTGGAGACACTCAGATCGATAGATTTCCGCATTTATAGTTCCGGTAGTGTAAAAAATGGTTGACTTCAAACCACAGGAACATATTGCTTGCCATACCAGTACCTTTCGACCGAATTTCTCCACTTGAATCGACCTGTCCGCATCGCTCACATCCTCCCCAACGACGGCAGTAAAGTATTGTGGACCTGGAAGGGTTTTTGAGTCCTCCTTTACATAGGTCTCATCGTCCATCAAAACGCATGCATCCGGACGCTGCAAAAGACGCGAATACAATTTCCGGACCCTTGTTGCTGCTCGCTTCTTCTGTTCTGCACTTTGTTTCGAGATTTTCTGCTTCTTGTAGGTCTTCAGGTGGTTTCGCCTCTTGATACGCTGGATCATTCCGACACTCGTTCCTACTTTTTTGGCCAAATCACGTATTGACATTGGTTTGTTCTTCATGATTAGAGATACCACTTTCTGCTCCAGTTTCGGGTTGGAAGAACCGGGTTTTCTGCCTCTTCCTGGTAGCTCATCAAAAGAATAGTGTTCCCCAAACTTATTAATGATGGTTTTAACACTCGCATGATGAATTCCAAACCGCTTCGCCAATTTTCGCATAGTAATACCCTTCTCACTTAGCCATGTGTCCAGAACCTTAATTTTCACTTCCTTTTCAATACGCGACATTTTGAAAACGCAGAATTTGAACCGCACAAACAAGTAAACAAAAGAAAGCTGACAGTCAAACGCACAGCATGCAGTGTTCAGAGCATAAAAAACCATCACAAATACATGCGTACAACGCAAATGTATGTGGATAGCTTATATTCGATACACTCCTTAGCACACACGTCAGTCTCCGAGCGTGACCTACTTCGATCCTGTATTATTAATGACAATTTCAATAAATCAAAAACTAGGAAAATTCAAACTAACACTTCATTTGTTCACTTTTTAAAATAAAAAATATAAAACATAAACACACTTGACGAATTTCATGCCAACTCATCCAGTGTTTGGCAGCACCCTCTCAGAATCCAATGAAACTTTGTGGGTGTGTAGACTATGTCATTTCAAGCAACTTTGCATACTTTTTTTCAAAATTTATCTAGACTGCCATTTGAAAAGGGCTTAAGTTTTTTGATTGTTTTTTTTTTTAAATCAACATAACTCAAAAAGGACAAGACTTACAAAAAAGTAATGTATGGGTGACGTTTAGAAAATCGTCTGAACTTTTATGAAAAAAAATTGTCAAAATTATAAAATCGATTCTTACAGGCTAAAAAAATATTGTAAAATTTAAAGTTAATTTGCAAAATATAGCTGTCTTAGAATAAGACGAAATTTTGTTTTAATATAGGCAATATAATTGTCTAAAAGTTCACCATACAGCGCAAGATGGGCTCTTTTAAGGCCAAAAAGTTTTTCTAACAAACAATTTTCAGGTCCTATTATTACCGTGTATCGCGCCAACTCGTCATATAATTTGGTCCTAATACCTCACAGAAGCCAATTAAATTTAATTATAATGACAATTTGGATTTTTTAGGGGTCTTTGAATGTGTGAAAAAACAAGGCTACCATTTTGAAAGGGCTTATTTTGAAATTATTTATTTTTTTCAACTTTAGTGATAATACAATTCAGTTTATCAATACTTTGAAGTATATTAAATTTGAACATAAATACATTATCATAATATCTGAAGTATTGACCCATGACTCAATAGCAGTTAAGTTGTTTATATCAAAATTGCTAGATTTCATTAAACAAAATTCAATATATTGCTCAAAAATTATTTTCATGTCAGATGGAGCAGCCGCCCATTATAAGAACAAAAAGAACTTTGCCAGCTTGTGCAATTTCAAGTCCAAGTATGGATTAGAAGCAGACTGCCACTTCGTTGCAACGTCTCATGGGGCTATTTGATGCTATTGTTGGTATAGCGAATGGCAAAGAGAGCATGCCTTGCTCAAGAGTATGAAAACACAATCAAAATTCCTCAGGAACTATATGACTGGGCAGTTGAACAGTCAAATAAAAGTATTACAAAACTGAATTTTTGCTGCAACTCAGCTGAACAGTATGCAAAAATGTCAGAAGAACTTGAGGAGTTATATAACCTCGTAAAGACAATACCTGGAACACAGGATGATTGCTTTGTACCTATTTAAGAAAATCAAATTTCAGCTTAAAGGTTTTCTGATTCAGAGGGTAATCGAAAGAAATTTACTTTGTATTTGAAAGAGTTATAAATTAGATATATGAAGCTATGCTAATTACTAATACGGGAAAATGTATATTTAAAAAAAAATAAAATAAAACCCTTGCCAAGCAAAACCCTATCAGTTTTCATTGACATAAACAGTATTTCGAAAAGTCATATAACATCATATTTGCATCAAGTCTTATTAAATTTGAATCAAGTCTTATTACATTAGAATTTTCTAATTTGATAAGACTCGATGCATATCCATGTAAAGACGATTCAAATATGACGTCCGCTATATTTTTTGATTTATCAGCCCCCTCTATCACAATTTATCACATACCTTTTACACGTACTGTAACAAATCTTGACCTTTATTTTTTTTCGAACCTTCGAAATTTTAGACAATTATATTGCCTTTATTAAAACAAAATTTCGTCCAATTCTGAGATAGCCATTCTTCGCAAATTGGCTTCAAATTTTTAAATATGTTGTTTTAGCGTGTAAGAATCGATTTAACAATTTGTACAATTTTTTTCATAAAAGTAAAAACTATTTTCTAAAAGTCACCCATACATAACTTTTTCGTAAGTCTTGTCCTGTTTGAGTTATGTTGATTTGAAAAAAATCGTACATACAACTTAAGCCCTTTTCAAGTGGCAGCCCAGATAAATTTTGAAAAAACAAAATATGCAAAGTTGCTTGCAAGGCATAGTCTACACACCCACAAAGTTTCATTGGATTCTGAGAGGGTGCTGCCAATCTCGAAGACGAGTTGGCGTGAAATTCGTCATCTACTTCTTCAATTGAAGTATTAACACTAGGAGCTTCTTTGAATTGTGTCTTTTTATTGGCATGTTTGCCATACATATTGGTTGCTATCTATCGCTTATATTAAGCCAACTACACCTAAAAAAAATAAGCAAGACTGTATTGCGATTTCGCATAACTTGGTTTCATTTTGCGCCATGGATGGTGACTTCTCGCCAAATGCCACATTAGCTGTGGGTAATAATGCAACACATTAATTTGCTTTGAAAAATTAATTGTGTGCGTATTAGTTGATAGTGTGAGATTGAAGTCAATATGAGTGAGAAAAAAAAACAAGATTCGTCGTCGAGATTCGAACCGTGGCCGACAGCGTTACGGTTCTTTGTGGTAAGCAAGTTGAAGATAGTTGGTCCCTACGGTTGCTTCTATGTCGAGTTACAAAGCGGTAGCACGATGAAAACAAATGAAGATATGTGAAGCAAGAAGCTCGCACACACTTGCATAGCTTCGTTTATTTCATAAAACGCTCAGTGGATCAAAATGGGAAAAATTGCATCTTCCGAACCATGCGGTTTTCGCAAGATATTATTGTAAAAATTGCAACGTTGGCGTGACGCTTTTTCTACATTTTCAATGCTAATATTGACCCTTGCTACCAACATGATCCATCTTTGCTTTTTGAATTTGCTTATTGCAAATCACGATTAACTTATTGACATATATCAACTTAAGAACCTGGTTCATCTACCCTTCCTTAAAACACCGAAATTATAACTGCTTCAGCCCAGGGTAGTCAACAGCTGAAAATTTTCTGCAATGACGAATAAAACACCAGCGCTGTTGAATTTCATCAAATACATTTTAAAAATAATTTGCACACCTAATTTTGTTGAAACCCATAAAATTTAAATCGCTCAGTCTCAAATTAACCGCCTAAGATCATCCGCCGCCTGAAGAAGATTGGCTGCAAAAGCTGTGTCATAGCCATGTCGTCAAGTGACACGTAGACCGCCGGGCATCGCATTATTCATATTTTGACATCATCCTGAGCTAATTGTGTTTAACCGAAATGGCCGTTCATGAAAAGTGGAACTTTTTCAACGTATCTAAGCCAATACACGTTAGATGATTCCCTGTATTTTATTGCTGTTTTCAAAGGAGGTCTAGGTAATTTTTCGAACAAGTATCGCCATCCATGGATGCCACACCTCCTCTCAAAGCCGTAGTCGGGCGGTATAGTAATGAACGAGACAATTGAAACGAAACCCAGCCCGAAATGGAAAGTTCTTCAAACTTTGAATTGTCTCAGCCGGTTAATAATGCGCTCCGCCGTACGATTCGATGACTAATCCACAGAATGTCCACGCCGGAGCCTGGCATTAGCGGTCATCAGCAAAGTGTGAATAAGGTAGGTACACAATCGCGTCTTTTGTACTGCTCATAAGATTTGCTATGCATTCGAGGGAATGTGGATCGTGATCGTGATTTTCATATAATTACACCGTTTATTCATAGTCCAGTATTGTTGCTTACTCATACGATTGTTTGTGAGCACCATATGTCGCATCCGTTAGTAGTGAGAGGGAGTGTACTGTCACAAGTATGTCACCAGAAGTGACGATTGAGGTGCCTCTAGTGGCAGAGAAGGATACCATGTGACATTTGAATCGATCATATGGTTTACTTGGCTATCAGATCGGATTGAACCACCCAGGAAGAGGAGGAAACGCGCGCTAATTTTAACTCGCACCATATTTCCACCAAGGATTATACGTCAGCTATACGATTGAGTGTAACTATTTTTAACATCTGCGATGGAATTTGTTTTGCTATGTTGTCGTCCGTAACCATAAACGTGTACGCAACCGCAGACGTAAGCAAACAACCAACACTACCATACATCGGTTACGATTTTGCGGTGATAAGTTGTGGCGCTTCCTTATGGTAGATCAATAAAAATAATTAAACTCACAGCGAAGGAAGGTGTAGCAGGCGAATGAGTCATACTCTCTAGCTATCTTCGTCATTCGGACCAGTCAGACATTTGTATTCTTTCGAGCATTAAGTTGACCCTTTGCGGAAGTCCTTGCACCTTCTGACGGTCGACGCTCAAGGACGTCTGCATTTCTTTTGCACCTTTTTGCGGTGCTGCAGCTCCAATACGGGGAACAGAAAAACAAGCCTTCTTTGTGAGTCATACTACCAGGCACTATTTTCATGCTCCCCCGTCCGTGCTATGCTTTCGTGTCTGGTTGTTGGAGCAAATTTCGCTGCAGACGCCCAGTCGACAAGTTCAAGTTATACATCAAAGTAAGCGAATATCTGCACGTAGGTGGAACATCACGTGTAGCTCGTTTTTTTTTTTTTTTTTTTTTTGTTCGGCTGTTGTGTCTTTGGATTCGAGCCGGGACTGTTGTGCATTAGTTGAATTTAGGTACCTACTGAGTAACGATAATATTTGCGTGAATGTCGAGCATGAACGTTTCGGTATTGCTAGAACGAGAGTTAAATAGTTTGGTTTAATATGATGAAAAATTAAATCTGACAATCCATCTCGATGAAGAGAATCGATCATTGCAGATCGGCCTTTATGTTTCTGTACGCTAGTATTCATACTCATTTTACTCGACAACAAAAGATTGAAGTATAAAAGGGTTCTATGTATTGTTGTATTTGCTTACATTCAATTATATATACGAAAATAAGAAACTAAATTACTTGTGTGCCAATCCTGCTTCTTTTGATCGGGTAAATTGAGAAGGAATGGCATGGATATAACCAATATTAAATAGAAGAGCATACAGTGACGGACAATACAATAAGACCAAAGCCTGATTTTCATACAAAATGGTCATGTTAGGGGGCTTGCCTTTCATTTTCTCGAGAACCAATTGAACTGAAATTTCGGCTGTGGTCCAGAAGTAGCCTAAATCCTCATCTGCAATAAATCCATCATTTTGCATTCACCACTTTAAAAGTTACAGTTACATTTTGCATTCACCACTTTAAAAAGAAGGTCTTATTGTTTTGTCGTAGGTGGTGTCTGTAGTTTCTGAAGTGGTGAATGAAAAATTATGAATTTATTAAAGATGAAAATTCAGGTTATTTCTAGGCTATTGCCAAAATTCAATTGAAAGACAAGCCTCCAAACAAGTCTATTTTGTATGAAAATTGGGCTTTGGTCTTATTGTATTGTCCGTCACTACGTTTTATCGTCAGTCTAAGAAGAGTCCTTAATTTTATGAGTATTTTCTCAGCGTCATGGACACATTTGACGTTTTGGTTTGTTTATATTTATATCCTCCTTGTTTTTCTATCCAAACAGTGTCTACGTTAAAATTGCATCTCATAGAACCACTCGACAAAAATAAGTCCTTGAACCGATTGTCATGAAAGTCATGGTTGAGGTGCCTAACGACTGTTCCAGAAAGTATAAACACGCCTTATTTTAACGGTCACTTTGAATATAATGAAATATTTCGACATGTTTTGGCTGCGCTGCGTCCTTTTGTTTGCACATTTCTGAATGACATAGCATCAAAAAAGTGCTCAGTTTTGTGTTACCTATCAAAATGCGCGGTCTTACTCCGGAACAACGAAAAAGTATCGTGCACAAATGGTGCACTGTGTGCGGACTCTCCTTGAGAAAATTGGCCAAGGAAGAGGGTGTAAGCGTCGGAGCGGTACGATCTGCGATTTGAAAATATAGAGAACAGTGTACGTTTGAAGATGAGCCGAAGAGTGGTCGGAAATAAGGTCCTGTTTGTCCGGATATCGATAAAAAGATCAGGGATGCCTACAAGCGAAAACCAGCGACTTCCGTTCGGGATGTTGCGAACAAACTAGGGACCTCGTCGAGTAACGTCATGCGTGCCAAAGAAAGACTTGGGCTAAAAACATAGCAGAAAAAACCCAAAAAGGAACCCAAAACAGGCCGCATCCTTGAAACCACGGGCCCGCAAACTCTACGATTCGTTATTGTGTAGAAAATTTGGGTGTATAATAATGGACGATGAAACGTATGTGAAACTAGATTACAAAACGCTTCCCGGACCACAATTCTATACTGTAAGCGAAGACAAAGACATCCCCAAAACGGAGAAGGCAATTTTTACCGAAAAATTCGGTAAGAAGGTTATGGTTTGGCAGGCAATATGCGAGTGTGGTAAAACATCTAGTCCGTACATCACAACGGAGACAATGAACACTCAGAAATACGTTAAGGAATGTCTCCAGAAGCGATTATTGCCAATGATCAGGCAACACGAAGGTCAAGTAGTGTTTTGGCCTGATTTGGCGTCATGTAATTACGCAAAGGACACTTTAGAATGGTACAAAAGTCAAATGTATGTTTCGTGCCAAGAGACATGAATCCGCCGAACTGCCCGGACACACGGCCAAACGAGACTTTTTGGGCTTTAACCAAAGCAAAGCTAAGAAAATTCATAAAATTTTCATAAATTCACATCCCAAAATTTAAAAAAGATTGGCCAAAAGTGGTCAAAATGGTGGGAAGTACCACTGTGCAGATGCTAATGGGTCATGTTCGAGGAAAAGTTAGGAGTCTTGGCAATGATTAAATATTTTGATTAAACGAGAGTAAAACAACAACAACAACAACAAATACAAATATGATTTGCCAAATAAAATTATTAAAACTAAAAAAAACATGACTTTTGTGTTATTCTTAAAGTGTGCTTATACTTTCTTGAACAGTCTATACCACCAGAGGAAAAACTGAGGCCACAGTGGCTTCAGCCTATTTTCCGGGTGATGCTCCTGAAATGCCTCCTGAGATCGACTTATTTGTCAAGTACTGCAGAGCAAATAATAAGTCGTTCATCATTTGCTGTGATGCCAACGCACATCATACCGTGTGGGGTAGTACGAATATCAACAGTCGAGGGGAGTACTTGTTGGAATATCTCTCATCAAATAATATAGACAGATGTAATAAGGGAAACGTACCTACATTTTTAAATGCTACTAGCTGAACCCGGTGCGAGCCTTGCTACGATTGCTACTAAATAAATGAAAATATATTAGGAATGGCGCCTTTATGGGTTTTTTTAGAAATGAGTTTTGTTCAAATATTTTCGTTTGCTAATGTGTGTAATTTCTGCAAAATTAAACGTAGATGTGTATTTTTAATTATACCCTCAGATCTTTAGTTTCTACCATGGTTTTTGTTTCTGTGTAGAAGCATTTCATTGGCAAAACATTTATCTTCAAACTACACCGTATCCTCTCAGTTTTAACGTTATTTTCTCTTGCATAACCTTAGATTACCTTCTTGTGCATATGTAGCACTGGGAGTAACTCAAGCATCCCCCATTCTTAACTAAAAAGGGGTTTAAACTTCTATCAGTGTTCAGTCCACAATTCAGCGAACTGAAAAGGCAAACATCCGCAGCATTTGCCACGCCTCTAATGAAAGCAGCGCGACTTCGAGAATGAGAACAGCGACA
Organism: Aedes koreicus; assembly: GCA_024533555.2. Classification (NCBI taxonomy): domain Eukaryota; kingdom Metazoa; phylum Arthropoda; class Insecta; order Diptera; family Culicidae; genus Aedes; species Aedes koreicus. The sequence continues at coordinate 168,096 of JAHHFK020002873.1, forward strand.
ACAACAACACTATAAAAGAACGCCTACCTGCCGGTGCGAGGTACAGTTTTGTGACGGACGTCGAAGCGAACAGAAGCAGAGCAGAAAAAGAAATCCGAATAAGCCGAGATCGGCTGAAGAAATACATTCTTGTAAAAATAGAAGAAGAAGAATAATAATGGAGTGAAATTAAAGTTGTGTACTAGTTTGTCTCCAGCCGAAAGACCCTCGTTCCACCAGTCAGTCAAAGAGTTGAATGGTGGCTCTTTTCAGAGCTAAGGCAGAAAGAATTTTCTTATTGGTTGGTTGGTCTGGATTCCACTTGGGGAGTCCTTATCGATTCGCTACGCTACGTGGTGGCGGCTGGGATGGCGGCAGTAATTACAGTCCACTGCAATACGACGCAACAATCAGAATATGCTGCTTTCCCCACGAAATGCACATTTTGTGTTTTAGTTGCCTGGATAACTCTCATGTTTGTTTGATATTTTTGTTTCATTTCTATGAGACCCCCCCCTTCCGGAGAGGGGTGGAGTCTCGAACCACCATAGAAAAAAATCCTGCCTCCAAAACCCTCACATGCCAAATTTGGTTCCAGTTGCTTGATTAGTTCTCAAGTTATGCACAAATTTATATTTCATTTGTATGGGAGCCCCCTCCCCCCTCTTCCAGACGGCGAAACAAACCACCGTGGAAACATTTCTTGCCTTCCAAAACCTCCACTCGGTTCCTTTTGTTTGCTTAGCTCTCGAGTTATGGAGAAATTTGGGATTCATTTGTATGGGAGCCCCCCCTTCCCGACGGGGAAGGAGTCTCGAACCATCATAAGAACTTTTTCTGGCCCCAAAAACTCCTGCATACAAATTTTCATAACAGTAGGGATAGTTATAATGTTTGCTTAAAATTTGTATTTCATGTTTATGAGAAAACAACCAACCCCACCCCCATCCAAAGAGGGGAGGGGTCAGGAACCACCGTGGAAACATTTATTGCCTTCATTTATTGCCTCCACATGCCAAATTTGGTTACATTGGCTTGATTAGCTCTCGAGTTATGCAGAAATTTGTGTTTCATTTGTATGGGAGCGCCTTTCTGTCCCCTGCAGAGATGCCATATTTACAGACATGTCTGTAAACTTGCAGACTTTTCATTTTTGATGCAGACTTTATAAACGATGCAGACATTTAACAGACATTTTATTTTTGTTGCAGACTTTTACAGACCTTTGAAATATTTTTTTAAATTTCAAATGAAGGTATTCTCTGAAATTCGGTTTTAAAACTCACACGGATCTGAACAGTATAGTAGATACGGTAAAAAGCTTTGTGGAAATATTTTAAAATAGCGTAAGTATAGTTTATTTTTAAAGTAGTAATCCTTGAGGAAACCAAAGTGGTGGGCCACATGGAGAAACAATGGACCCGAAGATAAGCAGCGTATAGGCCCTTTCCGAGGGTAACATGGAGTCCCTACTTATGGTAGATGGGGATGGGGTTTATAAATGCAAATTTCTTATCCATTCATCTACCACAAAAAAAATCAATAATCTTCACTGCTATTGTCACCATGAATAATACTTGGTAATACTGGTTCATTGCCATTAGGTCACAACAAAAATCAAGTTTCACAACAACATAAATCATATATGAGAAATTTACCGTAAAAAAGGGGTTGCTTAGTATTTTAACCAAGAAGCAATCAACTCTATCTATCAACTTAATCTTAGAAACAAGCTTTAAAAAATGTATACCTCCGCATCCAAATACGATTAAATTCACTAATAAGGTACAGTTAGATAAGTCCAAAGTGGGTGGGTTCAAAAAAAAATCTTATTTCTTATACTAGGCTGAAATACTGCGTAAAATACATCATACATAAAATAACACTCTATACTCCATTAAATACACGTACACGATATAACGAAAATATTTCAACAAAGATATATAATGCACTTTTTTAAGTGGAAAGCCCATATTGCATAAGGTCATTTAGCATAAGGTCGTTTGGCATAAAGTCGTTTAGCATAAAGTTATTTGGCATAACAATAACTTGAGCTAAGTGGTCAGTTGGCATAATGCCGTTTGGTATAATAACCACTCAGCATAACACTCTTGCAATAAAACAGAATCCAAGTGGTCATTTGGCATAATGATCATTCGGCATAATATCATTGGCATAGGATTTTATCCAAAGTAATATTCCCTTGGAAAATAATTTCAAATGGACTCGGTCAATTGCTTTAAAATTGATCTAATTTTCTAATATTTATGCCAAACTGTCATTATGCCAAATGTTTCTCCAAATAATCTTTCTCAAACTGTTCGCTAATCAATGCCAAATGTCCATTATGCAAACAGACTTTTATGCCCCATGAATTTTGAATGTCCAAGTTATGTCAACTGCCAACTGTACCTGAAGCAGCTTTCATTTTTCGATATTTATACTAAATGGTTTTTATGCCAAATGACCGTAATATTTCCATTTTTTTCTTTGTTCTATGCCAAAGGGTCATTATGCCAAACGGCCTTCATGCCAAATGACCATTGATTTTCCAACATCTTATGCCAAATGACTTTATGCTAAAAGACTTTATGCCAAATGACCTAATGCCGGGTAGCCCCGGTTTTTAATACCGATCGATAAATCGAAGATACGCATGTTGACAGCCTCTCAACTTTAACTTCAAAAAAAATCTTTTCATCCAAACATTTTATTTCCTAACAAGATTATTTGTAGTGGTGTTTTATTAAAGAAGTAAAAATTTTGAATTTAACTTTTTCATTTATGTAACGGAAAATTGACTCTGTAATTCATTGTAATTCAATGGTTATTTTTGGAAAAGAAGAAAAATTAGTGGTGGGTTATATCAGAGATATAACCGCAAGGCTCATGTAGGACCGCGTTGGTTTATAGTAATAATTTATACGAATTATTACACATATGGTTGGTTAAAATATTAATAAAATAGTTCTATAATTTTGCTTTGGACCCGTCCTTTGTTATGAATTTTGCTCCCTACTGCACTTTCGTGATCCTCAACTTTCTAGGCCATGCTATTCAATGCTAGTATATAGCACGCAAGACGAACGGAAATGATTTCATAAGGAACGAATAGCCAGTTTTCAGTGGCCCAAAATTTTATCATTGCGTTGGGTAGACAAGGAAACCGGTAACTGTCCGATTAGTCGGTCTTTCAAGACTCTGTCTCCCATCCCGAGTAACACAGCTTCATGATTTTATGTTGAGTAAGCTTCTTTACAACCAAATCTGGTCATATAGAAGTATTTTCAACCGTTATAAAACTTGTGTGTTGCTGGGGATACCACAACCGGGCGTACTGTGGCGGGTGGACAAAGCCCTGTCCGAACCACCAGCTGAGAGATCGTGTCGAAAACTGAAATCATTTCGGTTAATCTCGCGTGCTATATATATACTAGCGTTGATAGCATAGCCCTGAATGAAGAGAGGGCACGAAAATACAATACAAAGCAAAATTCTAAAGAGGGGACGAGCCTCTGTTATAAAATCAGACACCGGCACCAAAGAAAAATAATATTGCAGATGAGGGGTGTGGCTATTTCTGTATTCAAAAATGAATGAAACTAAATGATATAAAAAGAAGAAGACAATTTGAACCATTTGTTACCCGTTTTTGAGGACCTGGATACACATATTTTTAACCTGTTAAAACGGAGATTTGTATGGGAGCAAAAGTAGGTAATTTTCAATTAAAAAATGATCTTCTTATACTAACAGCATTTAGTTGTAATTTCAATCCAAACATTTTGTAGGTTTTTCTGATCAAATGGCAAATCAAATGAATGAAGTCATTATAATCAGTTGAACGAGAGTTATTAGTGTTCAAAAAACTTTCACTTTTGCGTAACGCTCTCATTTATCAAAATTTTAAAAAGACACCCGGTATAGAAAAGAAAAACGTAGTCCTACGTTAAAAAGTTTGTTGAATTTATCAAATGAAAACTTAATTTTGATTTTAAAATACAAAACTGGAAAAAACGTTATAAGGAAAAAAAAACTATATGTTATCTATGCGAATACTTCAAGCTTAAATGTCACTTTAAAATTATGCAACAATTGTGTCAAATTGCATACGATCCCAGAAATAGATGCAGGAATGCTTGCATAATTACACATATAGCGAAAATTGCGACTTATTGCGACTTTTTGTTGAAAGATATCTAATTTAACAAAAAAAAAATTTACAGACTTTTTTAGACATTCCCAGACATATCAACATTTTATCGCAGACATTTGAAAAAAATATCTGGCATCTCTGGTCCCCTGAGACCGACACATGCAAGCGGCCTTTAGCACATAAGAATGAGTCGAAAGAGATGAGAAAATAAATTCAATTAAACACATCTTTCGTCAAATTGCGTATGTGTCAGTTTCAGGAGACCTACTTTTACACAGAATCTTTCTTTACCTTCCCCGACTTTTTACAAACATGAATTACGACTCGTGTAAAATTCATAATTTCTAAGTGTGTAGTAACTCTCCACTGTTTTGGCCGAATTTAGCGTCGGCGCATTACGCCAAATTGCCCTTAGCTTCCGATCATCGAACGCTATTGGGCAATTGTGAAAAGGGTCCAAAAAGACTGGGAAAGCAACTAAGTATTCAAAAAAATGTGATGAAACTCTTATCCGGAACTTGATGAAAAGTGTTTGATCACAAATTCACAAATTCTTGAGAGAATAATATTAATTTCATACAATTATTTCAAAATATGTGGATAACTTATTTTAGATACAGTCTTTATTTATTGTGAAAAGAGTTTGATCACAAATTCGTGAGAGAATACTATTAATGTCATTCAATTATTTCAAAATATGTGGATAACTTATTTTCGATACAGTCCTTATTTATTCACTTATGACTGTTGAGATTGCTTTGAAAAGTTTACTGTTGATTGAATTTCTGGTGTCTGTTGGAACAAAAGGTCGCTATCAAATTCCTAAGAAAAGAAAAACTTTTTAATGCATTAAAACGATTATGTACAAGTATTTTAGATGAATATTTAGGCACTTCGGATTTTCAAACCATTTCATCAAATTTGCCATTCGTAAAGGCCCGAATGCAATGATAGCGGAAACGTAGCAGCAACGACAGTGGAAAAATCTGTTCTGAGTAAGCCTGTCTGTCGGATAAAAAATTGGTTGGAGCCTCGTCTAGACAATAAAATGGATTTGTTTGAAACGAAACATTGCCATGCATTTTCAGATACTACCAATCCTGTACAATTCGGTTAAATCGGATCATTGGGACGAAAAGAGTTTAGGAAAATGTAATGGCTTCATTTGCTACGATAGACAACCCTCAAAGATGAACGAGTGTACCCGTAACGTAAAGAAATGAAGTATGAAATATTATTGCTGTTCATCCTATGAGGACATCTTTTAATGAAACAATTAGAAGGTTACAATTCAAGAATCCTCCAGTGAATGCCACTATTCAAATCACGTAAAACTTCTTAAATTCAAGCTAAAGGGTGTCCACGATGAAATTGCCACACACAAAATTGATTCGCAAAATTCGAGTTTTCATCCGATTGCCATCAAATTTTCAGGGATTGAGAAATAACTATTAAACTTCATTTTACCATTTTACTCGTATTTTATTTACAGTCCATACGCAAATGCCCGCACCTTGGCCTTAACCCCGGCCATAAGATTCTGCACCACCTGTGAATCAACCGTTTTTTGCATGTGAACCCATACTTTCTTCAGTTCCTCGACTGTCTTCACTACCTTAGGTCGTTTAAGAAGGTGCTGCTTCATAATCGCCCAGTACTTTTCGATGGGGCGGAGCTCCGGAGTGTTGGGAGGGTTGAACATTTTCGGCACGAAATTGACCTTCTTGTCCGCATACCACTTCAGCACGTCCTTGGAGTAGTGGCATGAGGCCAAATCCGGCCAGAAGATTGTTGGGACGTTGTGGGCCTTCAGGAGAGGAAGCAGCCGCTTCTGGAGGCACTCTTTTATGTACACCTGTCCGTTCATCGTGTCCTGGGTCACGAAAGGTGCACTCCGCTTCCCGCACGTGCAGATGGCTTGCCAAACCAGGAATTTCTTCGCAAATTTGGACATCTTCTGAGTGCGGACATGCTCTGGAACGCTGAACTTATCCTTGGCCGTGAAAAACAGGTTGCCGGGGATCTGTTTGAAGTCGGCCTTCACATATGTTTCGTCGTCCATGATGCAGCATTCAACTTTCGTCAGCATGTTGAGGTACAACTTCCTGGCACGGGTTTTGGCGGACTTGTTCTGCTTCTCGTCGCGATTAGGGGCCTTTTGTACCTTGAACGTTCGAAGCCCAGCCTTAGTTTTGGCCTTCTGGACAAAACTTCGGCTTAGGTGCAGCTTCTTAGCCACATCCCGAACGGAGGCGTTCGGATTTCGGTTGAAGGCCCCAACTACGCGGTTGTGATTTTTGGTGTTGTACGGAATACTTTTTCCTTCACTTCTGGGCTTCCGATCGGTGGTCAACCGTTCCTCGAACCGCTTAATCACTCGCGACACCGTGGAATTCGCGATTCCCAACGTTTTAGCGATGGAACGATGCGAGAGATCCTTGTTCTCGTGATGAATGCGCAAGATTTGATCACGCACGAGAGCTTTCTTTCGACTCATTTCCGCGAGTTTTGATCACAGGACTTTAAAACTTGCAGGATGTAAATAATGCACTATGAACTAAATCCACCCAAATTTTCATTAAATTCTACCCAACGGTTAAAAAGTTAGAGCAATTTCATAGTGTGGCAATTTCATCGTGGACACCCTTTATAAGCAAAAATGCACCTCACATGACAAGCCCACAGCTTATTATTTAAAAGTTTAACGAAATAACATTCTCATAAGAGTCACATACAAATCTAAAGACTATCGTACCAATGAAAATTTACGCCAAAAGCCATGAATTATTGCTACACCATTGCGCAGTTGTTCATCAGAGAATCATCATTCCTAGAATATCGACATTCCGATCTTATTATTTCCCCCTACAAACGCGGTTCCGGTCGGGCATTCCGGTGCAATAACATCCCATAAGAATTTCCTCTATGCATCATCATCTCCATCCCCATCGTCTTTATTGTTGTTGTTGTTGTTTTTGTGGTACAACAACGGAAAACTCGACCAAAAATAGCAACCCCACAACAACATCGATCCGGGTGCCATCATTTACAGGCATTAATCATCCGTTGACAGGTGGTGAATAATTTTTGCCCTATATAAGTTACACAAATCTAAGCAAACGGACAACCTCTTTATCGTTCAGGCCAGGAGGTTGAACTTCACGAGCATACGATATTAGCTGAATCACGTAAAAATCAACTGCCTGTGTGATTATTAGAACAGAAACTACGCTACGGAATGTGTTTAAATCTGTTTTAAAATATGATTCCACCTTTCAGGCCTCTCTGGTGTTGATGACTTATTAATTTAAATCAGGGACCACATTATCACGAACCACATACAAATGCTACGGAAGTATTTTCGTGATCTATGGATTGAACCTTAGCCTAAATGCTTCAGTGTTATTTTTCCACCTGGAAAAATCCACATTGTTTCTTATCGCCTATGCACGAATAAGTGCAAATATAAGATAAACTTTCCCAACAAGAAACCTCGTAATGCAAGAAGCATGCCTTTACCGGCTAGGCTATCTGAGGCCAACAGCAATTCAGTCTTGCTAAACTTCCCAGTTTTGCGTAAACATGCTTAAATACGATAGCGAATCTCCTACCGCTAGCAGGCACTCATATCGTATCAGACACGACGTCGTATCGAAATCAAACGTTTGCAAGTGCCTATCTGGAAATTTTACTTGTAAGCAATCACACTTGTACACAGGATTTAGCCATCTCATTATCTGATGACGATGTCGCTGCAGAGATGTTTGTAATATAAGTTGTGTTGTTTCATCATTACGATTGCATTTTTCCATGCAAGACAATTATCACTCATTACGGACGGAAATGAGCATTCGACGAAAACCTACACTGTCACGCTTTCGATTCCGAAAGATTTCACCGGTAGCGCAATTAACTTTTAATTCAACTAGGACCAAAGAAATACGAATGAATTATGCTACCCGGTTTCCGTCACAATGCAGCACTCATAAGGCCTTGAAAGGACTCACGCCAACTGCCAGGCAGAAAACGATGATTCATAGAATTCATAATAAAGGCATGTTCTAGCTACCTCGAGAAGTAAGCGGGTAATTTTTGTCAAGTACCCCCACAAGAACACGCCTACTTGATTACTGATTTTGACAGAATAGTTGACCGTACTCTGCCGACTGCTATATTGCATTCTTCCCGCCTGTTAGCAGCTCCAAAATCACGTGTATCGCCCGCTAGTCTGGGTCGGTCGGCACTTCTAATTATCGCCAGTGTGTCGCGATGTGCATCGTTGGTGTGAAACGTTGGTAATATTCCACTCGAATGGTGCATGCATGCAAAAGCAGCATTGGAGAGGAAGGAAGCAAGAAGAAAGCCAACTCGATACCCGGCTAGACAAGCCCCGAACTTTATTTGTCTTTTCCAAAGTCTCGGTCGGGAATATTTATAACGGCCAGTTTCTAGAGCCGTATGGTTCGCGCATTCATAAAGTCGTGGTTCCCCTGTATCATGCAAACAGCATGAATCGTACGAATTTCATGCATCAATCAACGAGCCAGAGTAACCTCAGTCATATCAACAACATCCACTACACACACAACACTCTGACAGCCAGGCCATACGGCTGCACGATTCAAGAGCGAGCTGTGTACGCGAATAGATGATACATCAAAGTAAGCGAGAAGCAGAGCAGAGAGTGAAAAAAGTATGGATGCGGAAGGAGATGGCACGGGAGGTCGCAAAAGTATATAATCATTTCAGATGAGTCATACTTTTTCACAATACCGTACAGTGTAGTAGCCAAGCAAGGCAAGGCAAAAGAAGCAACCGCCGCGCCGAGCGGAGTAGACGAGTGCCGAGAAGACTACGAAGTAGAAACATAAACACAACATCAACAACTGGTCCCTGTATAAACACACTCATATTACCTTAGGCGCTACATCGGCAACCAAGTGGTGGTGAGCAAGTGCAAATAATGCTGAATACTGATGCAACGGTCGCTTCGATAGGAAAGGTGGTTGTTAGTTGGAAGAAATACCTATGTTGTGGAAAATTTGGAAGGTATCGAATAATTTTCCGGAAACATGAAATCGGATTAAATAATATGTATTCATTATTTTTGATGTTATGCCATATTCTTTTATTTGTCCACTTTTTATCAAGTTAACTTTTCATGACACTACCACTGTTGTAGAATTAAGCGCCAGCTAGCCAGCTGGTAGGTCGGCTTTGAAGGTATTGGTTTGAGTGGCACATATTATGAAATACGGAAACACAATGCTGTGCAGTGAGAATGCGTTCAAACAGTGAGAACTTAACAGTGTTTAGTGCCGTTTTTCGGTTGAAATTTCCGGAAAATAATTTACCATACAATTTAGTAGGATAAAAACATAGTTGAAATCTGCATTAAGGTGCAAACAAACGTCATATTTTTTTTCAATTAGCACCAACCTTAAAAATTCAAACGCTTTTTCTTTCGGAATCAAATTATTGTAATTGAAAAAATGTGTTCACTATTTTGCGGTTGGTAGGGGAAACCCAGTAAACATATTTTTATGAACCTTACATTTTCCTTACATCCTTCCTTACTACCAACTCCATAAAAATGAATTTACGTGCCACTTGGTTGTGACTGATGGCAGAAGTTTGAAAATTGTTAGAAAGTTTTCTAGAAGATTTGAACAAATAATAACTCTTAAAAACGTGGCTAAATTTGGAATAATGATTGCGACCAATATTCGATATTAAATCATATCACCTTCAATCACACAATCTAATAAGGCATGAATTGATTGTATCTAAAGCACAATCATTGCTTCATTGTAGTTTCCCATTCGTTTTGGGGATTATAAAATCTATTGTAATCTTATTATTATTGTTTTTTATCTTTATTATGGTGACGCTCAGCCTCCTGGGCTGATTTGTCACCGATGTAATCTTTTCGTCTCATGAAATAGGTTCTTTTTTGTTCAAATTATTTATATATTAGCAAATTTTCTACAAAATACCAATAAGAATACAATCTACGACCAAAACTTTGCTATAATATTTGAAAAACATCGAAAAAGCAGCAGAGTAAATTTAAGTATTGAAAATAAAAAAAAAAAAAAATGCATCAATTCGAACATTGGATTTCGTCGAGCTGGACTTCCTAATTTTGCTGAACAATCAGTAAACTTTCTTTTATTTATCCAGCAAAATATAAGGGCCATAAGTATACTGCCTGTTCAGCAATTTTCAATAAACTATTAACTAGAAATTTAAAGAACACAATTTCGTTAATATGTTCATTTATTTCAAAATAATGTAACATCTCATTAATAAATGTCCAATAATACCAATTTATATTGACGAATGTGCTTTTATATTCATATGCGGCTCTATAAGTGGAAGTTCGTTTTTTGAAGATAAATGTGGAGATAGAGAACGGATAGTTCCGTTAGAAAACGACAGTCTGAAAATTTAAAAGAGTTTAAATTTTAGCAAACAGCTAACTCAATTGTAGTACTTCCCAAGTAAAGCGCTTTTAGACCGAACTTTATGCAGCATAGGCAAGCAAAAGAGAAGAGCATTGAAATAATTTCATCGGACAGAATGTTGACATCAACATGTGTAATTTTCATAAAGAAAAATGCAAGAACAATCGATGCAAGCAATATTTTAATTTCATTTATATTTAGATTGGTATTCAAACCAGAAATTTGATAAACTTGTCAAAAAAATAGTTTTCTTGTTAATTCTAGTAATAACAGCACCTGCTAATTGTGCAAAATTTTTGAAAATAATTGTATCAGCTGTAGTCAGATCTTTTTTTAAAAAAATTTTTTCTGTTTTACTGGGATACTAGGAAAAATGTCATCGTCTCGAATCTTAGAAAAACAGTAGTTTCCTGGAGGCTGTCCGTAATCTGTTATATTGTAAGTCAATTCCGAAATTTGGTGAGTACGCTGCATAATTGAGGAATCCAAATAAAGCTGAAGTAAGGTCAAACATCGTAGTTTTCTAAAAATGAAATTGTGAGTAACTTTCTGGCTATCGTTTCAATTATATGGAATTTTCAATTAATGAGTTAATTGTCATTTTTGTCACTATCTACGATTTTCTAGCCTTTAAATCATCAATTGATTTACTATGGCAGCTCCAAAAACTGTTTTATCAAGATATATTTACAATAATTAACCTCATTTTTTGCTTTTCCTCGATTACTCAATGAACAGGGATAGTTTCATTCATTCATTCATTCTGACAATCATTTGCGCCTAACATTTTTCATCAGAAGCATTCCGAAATATACTTTGTAGGTCAAAATCTAACTTAGAATATTAGCGAACAACACAAATTTCCATCTCCAATCCATAACGAACTAGAGCGAAGAAAATTTGTTGAAGACTATCGAGAACGCAATTGAGCATCACTGTAATTATAGTAATTTAACATTGTTATGCATTTAAGCTATAGATTTTATTTGGCAGCAAAAAGCGAAGTTTAGATAACGGCCTACAAATGCTCCATATACCATTTTACAAAAATCTGCTCATGAAAAAAGATAGTCACAAATTAATGTAAGAATGAATGATTGAACGAAACCATCCCTATGAAAAAGTATATTATATAAATATAGAAATTAATGTAGTTGTCATTATATTATTATACTATTATAGGCAGCCTAACTGGTCGTGAACTATTGGCATAGATTTATACCATATTTGCAACAGTTCAAATTGAACATACAACTTAATAATTGACCAAACAAGGCTAACATTCACCACACATGTTCTGTCCACCGATTCGTTTTGACAGATCTGAGAAAATCGAAAATATACAAGGAAACGATAAACTTATTATTATTGACTAAAGTACATGGACTTTCACCACACATAAACCAAAACATTCAAAAAAGCTTTACATCCAAATTTAAAGAAAGTTAATCTAACGCTCAATTTAAAATATTGTCATTGAAAATTTACATTTAGATTACATGGACAGGCGTTACTAACGTTAAAAAGTTTGCCCTTCTTTTCAGCTGCATACAAGGTAAGTAATTCCAACAGTAAAAGCATTTCTTGATCCTATCACAATGCACACTACTTTTGAGCAGCATACTCGCCTTTAGCATAAAGTTACGCAAACATGTCGAGATTTTTTAATTCCATTAGACATTTTGATAAAGTACCAAACTGTTTATGTTTATGATTCATGGGCTGGTGAAAGTGAATCATATTTGCATCCCTGCTAGTTGTTGCCGTTATAAAAACTGATGTTCATTTACGAATTTTCGTTTTAATGGAAAATTAAAGTTCATGAATTTCATGATTTTATCGATACATTTAAATAGAGTGTTTTCTGCAGATGGACAACACCATATATGTTACTCGCAAACCAGATCACAAATCAAACACGCCCATTGTGTTTACGACCGCGAATCTTGTCCGTGTCAAAGTAAACATTCTGTAACAGGGTGCCAATGATGCACGCGATGATTTTAATTTGGATTTTTGAAATTTTGGAATTTTTAAATGTTAACTGCTTGCCTTTAAAAATCGGTTCAGCTGAAAGTTAATTGATCTCCGGAAAATCCTCCCCACCCTGTACTCGCATTCAACACTGAAAATCAGGACACGTGCAACCGTCCCGTATCGTATCAGGCACCTTTGCGAAGACGTCATCCGCACACTACATTGGCTTCGTGTGTAGTGGTTGCAATGGGTAGCGGTGTATTGGTGCAACTGATATACCCGTTTGAGTACGCAGCAAAGAATGTGGAGAGCAACCCCGTCCGCAGTCGGCCGTCAGCATTCATTCGTATTTCTGTGGTCGGTTGAGCAGCACACGCGTGTGTTTCTTTTCCATTTGCGTACAACGAAGGTTCGCATCCTTTCGCGGTCCTTTAGGAATTTCTCCAGAAATCCCTGGTCTTCTATCACGCTCGGAGTTCCGATTAGACGGCCAGTTCTACACAGCAGTACGTGCCTTTCCTACTTGCATTCAGTTCATTAGATCCTTTCATGACAGTTGGCTACAACAGTGTTGAAAAACGCGCGACTATAGTGAAGGAAGCTGGACCCACTGGCGGATTACTCCAACCAGGATTCAGTGGGATTAAGTGCAAAGAAATACCAGAAACGAGTGATACAAAGTGAAATCAAGTGCTTTTACTTCGGTGACCAACACTTTAACACATACAAATAAAGTGCCGTTTTTAACTCATTCAACACAGAAGGTTGTAAAATAGAGGCAATTCAATATAGTGTAACAAGTGCGAATAAATTGGGCTTCAGTTTTGATATCGCGAAGAGAGTGAGAGAGTAACTTTGTGTAGAAAAGGTAAACTCGAAGAAATAAGTTATACTGAAACGTCCGACAGTTGTGTAGTAAATCTCTTGCATAATGTCGAGCGAATACAAGTGATTCGTGTGTATTAACCCGATCCGTGTGCATTGCAATATTTTAATTACAACTGCCAAGAGTGAAGAAAACAGTGGTCGAGAAAAACAAGATCGAGAGAGAGAAGGGTAAAAACACGAAGATTTCACCAGGGCCCGATCATAGGTGAGATCATTTCTAAATAAAAAGAGTTGTTATACATGAACACAAACAACCATCGCGCGCGCAAAATAGTTTTCCGATTGAATCACCCATCACAGCCTACTGCGAGTGACAACAACGTAAAATCCGCTGTCAGTGTGTAAATCCAGTCACCTGTCAAAATTATCACCAATCAGTCATCACCACAGGCAGTCGCTTCAGGCTCTACCAAATCACCCTCGTCAGCTGCGTCGGTGACAAGCGGATCTGTAAAAACGTCCACCAAGATGAGAATAAAGCGCGAATCGACCTGCCTAGGATTACGGCTCATGCCCGCCGCCAAACTGGGTAAGTACCTACATTGCCATAGCAACAACGGCCAAAGTCCTCCGCAAACACAGACCAACAAACGCACGGACGATCACACAAACTTCACACCTCCGACTGTTCTATTTTTGATCCTCAACGAGTCGCGCTCAACAACAACAACAACAACGGTGCGAGGCGGGCATCGAAACTAGATCACATACCTCTGCAATGAGCTGTCTTTTTTTCGTTCTATTGGTCATCGAAACCCTTGTCCCTTATGGCACCACCACGCCATGCCGCTCGTCTTTCAGGGCGGATTTATACACATCTTATAATTAGACTCTCATTCGAGCACGAAATGAATGCCTCTGCCCTTTTGACAACCGCCCGCGCTCGTTTTTCCAACCACCAAGCCTCGAGCCAAACGCGACCGAGTGTCTCTCGTAGCTTCCGTGCGCGCGGCGGGACATTAGTCTCGCCTCGACCAAAATACCAACGACAAGTGTCTCCTTCTCAGTGCGGATTACCCACCTACGTGCATCATCAACTCCTCTCCAGACAACACGATCGCAACAACGAGGACGACGAGTCTGCATCCGCTGCACCAACCGATCATATGGCTTCCGGTAGGTTGATCAGCATTTGTCGGGGAAATTTTGACAGTATTTCGCGGGTGAAATTTGGTGGTCCTCGAAGGGGGAAAAAAAAAAGGTTTGATGCGAATAGGAGTTAAGTTGATATGTGGCCCTTGCTGTAGGTTACTTTTAAGCTGAAGGTTGCTAGAATTCAAAAATGGCCGCCATCATTGTTGATTTGCATCACCACTTCGCATTTTTGATGGCGGGAATCTTGGAAACCTCGACAAATTTCGTGTTGGAAATGTGAATGATTTGCGTGCTGCAGTACAGCAGACATGTTATTAAATTTTGGCATGTGTTATCTTTGTAGTTTCCTGGATTTGTGCCTTCGAAAATTCGAGGCCACGATAGCGGCTATTGAAAATTAACAACATTTCAAATTGACGCTGTTCATTTTTTTTGCTGGCAAATTTTACAACGATTGTCTTAAGCATAAAATTGAATTGAAATACTACCAATGTGTGTTACTTGTTCACATTTTTTCAAGATAATAAGTCTGACAAACTAGCAGCACTGTTTACAAATGATTGCACTGTTTACTCTATCACTTGGGTTTTTAAGAACACAAATTTCTAAAACTGTAACTGCTTCGAGTTTGAAGTTGTTAAGCAATGTTGAACACATGGATTAGCAATTTCATAACTAAATTCGCTGTATGTTTTTGATTGTGTTCTGAAAACTTGGCCGTTAGTAAACTCAGTCCTAATTCACCTTACCCACGGGCTATGCTTAGTTCGCCAAATGTGATACAGTTTTAGTTTGCCATGTCGATAAGATAGCTTCTGAAATATCATTAATTGCGTTGGACACGAAAGAGCTTGAAATGTATCATAATCGGCATTTAAATCGTATGAAATTAATTAAAATTGTTTGATTTATAAAATGAAGGCAATGCTAGGAGCTCATTGACCCCAGGAACATGGGGCTTATATACCTTTTGACGTTGGGATTTTTTATTATTTTACTGTGGTCTCGTCTTCCTTCAAGAGGGAAGTAAGTTCGTTAGCATGTGATCTTATTAAACGAGCGATTTGCCGTAGAACGATTGTGTGTAGCTGATTTCACACAACAAACAACATTTGAAACGTGTTTGCGTAGTCGCCAACCAATATCAATTACAATAAGTCAGTAAGTCTGACTAACAGGCTTCAACGATTCCTTCACCATCGATAGGATACATGCAAATATACAGCGAATTCCTGGAACGCCCGAAGCCATAATTCCACATCATCTGCATTATCGTTCCACTGTTAACTACTAGTAAGTGACATCATCACCTGAGTCGTCATCTTCGTCATCAGCAAACAGTTTAACTCTTCCCGGAGTTAGAATGATGCCCCACGTTGCAAAAACTATTTTCCCGCAAGCTGTCATTAGATCTTACACTCTCCAATGTATACTAAACGATAATAAACACCCCAGCACAGTAACATGCTTCCCATGAACGGAGCATCAGTCACTATACTGCCCGAACGGTTATGTGATTCATGTGACGATTATCCAAGCATAATCCGCACCCATCAGCCATCAAATCCCAGGAAACCAATGCCGCAATCATAAATGAGAAAACCGGGAATTTTCTGCATCGCTCGTCGATGATGAATGCCGTCTAGACCGCCCGATCCGATTCCAATGTTGCCATTGATGGTTTTGTGGTTCTCCAACCGCAACTTGTAAACAATAAACAGAACTATTCTCTCTAACTTTACCCTTCCGGGAAGTTTTCGGATCGGCTCAAATCGATAGAAACAAAATTAATGTTCGCACAGGTTGTTCACGATGAAGCGAAAAAGTGCCTCAACGGCCAAAGTGCTGTCAACATCTTCCGTCGTACACCGTACATTCGGAAGGAGATTTCGGTCATTTGCGTCTTTCCGTTTACGACGCAGTCTCGGGGGTTCCCTACTCTCTTCCGCCTCAAATACTCTACAACCTACCCACCAGTAGAAATCGCTGTAAACAGCACCAGCAGAGAATATCTCTGACGGATGAGTCATAGTGCGGTTCAACCAACTGGGTATATAGCAAAGCGCAAACAGAGCGAATGTGTTTCGAAATATGTTTGAAAAAAAAAACCAACAACAACAACAACACTCAAACCGACCACAGCCGATCGAAGATGCTGGGAGAAATGAAAGACACAAGAAAATCCGAAGCAGGAAAGAAAATGAAAATAATCCACCCCTTCTGCGCTCGCCGCAGCCATCTCGAACAGCTCTCGAAGTCGACCGCGCATCGCAAAGCCTGGGGGTCTGCCAACGCTACTCTGTCTGCAGTGCTAAGAAGACGCACCACGATGAAGATCAACCGACGGCGAACCGTAGTACGTATACGGTTGATCCGAAATGGATGTATTATTTTTAAATTAAATCTCCTATAAACATCTGAGTCATAACAGCCGCAGACCGAACGCCCGTTCGTGCACGGTGGAGCTCGCTTTCGGAGCGGGTGCCAAGGTGGCGAAACGAGAGCATATATGAGTGTTTATAAGAAGTTTATTTTTAATTGTAGTGGGCTATGGAGACGTGCGGTGTATTGCGCTGCCGGTTCAAATTACATACCCATGCAGCCGTAAGGGGAACCTGCTGGACGACGACGGCCTTGCGCATTGCGTGTAAAATTTTATGTTACTCCTTCACATGTTTCTCGAGCAGAGCGACCTCGCGAGTATAGCGCAGAGTGAAGGGAAATGTTCCATTGATTGGCTTTTTTTTGCTGTTAACTTCTGTCTCTTGAAAGATGTTGAGCAGACACGGCAGAGACGCGCAGAAAAATGACCGCGCATCAGCGGCAGTCGTTGTACTGAAGGATAATTAACCACAACCACCGTGCCAACTCTACTGGCAACTCACTTGTAAGACAACCATGTTTCCCTACCTTACCTTTGCTCAACTCTTCTTGCACATAAATCACGCTGATTTACGCTCGATTTGCTAATGATGAGAGTTGAAATGCTGCCATAAAACATTCTTGGACGACTTGAGGAGCACCTCCCAGCGATCGGATTGATCCGTAATATGACTCACTCGCCAGAGGGTAGGTCGTAAATCGTGCTGGCGTGTAAACAATGTCTGTTTTTATAAATGCTTGGCTACTATTTAAAGATTTTAAAGCCCCGCTTCGTTTGATGTCTTTACTCTACAACGCGTTGCTGGGCCGTTTGTTACCCAGTCCATTTCAACTCCGGAAGCTTATCTTTGAAGAAAAATGCAATAACGGAGATCCACTTTCTAAATATCCACCTGCACGCAACAGGAAGAAAATGCTTCCACAGTGCAATTGCGGCCATTTTCTTCTGTGAGTGACAAAAGCTTACTCAGCTCCACACTCCTTCGGAGGTGCAAGGTGCGCGCGCTGAGGAGGACGCGTCACGGCGACTATGGAGAATAAGCAAAAATGCAAACCCGTTTTGCCCCACCAGCCCAGCCAGCGCAACCTGCCGTTATGTACAATAGAAAGAGTGCACCACGAGAAGGCTGGCAGGCTCCTCTACACACAACCGAGTAGCAGAGAGAGAGAGAGAGAGAGAGAGAGAGAGAAAAAGAAGTACGACCTTTCCAAGTTTGTTTCGTGGCTGCTTGGATTTCTTCATTGGCGCAGCGTGTTGAGCCACTCCGAACCGCCCGCCGTACGTAACAAACAAGTTTCTCGCTCCAAAGCCCACCGAACAGCAGCGCAGCGCAGCGGTGCGGCCCGGCTCCACTTCGTCAGGTACACAGTCTTCAGGTGTACAGATCGAGGCTGAAAAAAAGAGAATAGTTTATTTTTATCAACATGAATCAGCGCCATTGTGAGGCACTGCTAAAAGTAAACAAAAAAAACTGTCATAAGGAAATGAGTCTGCGCAACGGTGATGACGAGATCAGTGGCTACTTTGGCCGATGTGGCGAAGTGGTGGATTCTGTTCCGTATTTGTTTGCATCAGCGTCGAAAGAACTAACAAACGGTAAACGTCAAAGATAAGAAAAACGGACTTCCCGAATGAACAATACTGGCAGAGCCCGATTTTGAAACGTAAACAATAGGTTTTTTTTAATTCGTTAATTTCTATATCTTTACACCTTTTCTTTCAAAGAGGAAGCCAATAAAGAAAAATAGGAGTAGTCTGATTCGTCCTTTTTCCAGCTCTATCTTGAATAATTTTGTCTGTTTGATTTGACATTCGGGAATTCGACGATCATTGTTTTCGAGTTAGGTCTTCTTCTTCTTTAGCATTTCAAGCTTATTGCTTTCACAATTAGCTTATTGCTTGCTCTCAACTTAGTGTTCTAAATGCACTTCCACAGTTATTAATTGAGAGCTTTCGATGCCAAGTACCATTTTTGCATTAGTATGATTATGTGGCAATTACAATCATACGCTATGCCCAGGGAGTCGAGAAATTTTCTTTAACGAAAAATTCCTAGACCAGACCGGGAATCGAACCCAGCCACCTCCAGCATGGTGTTGCTTTGTAGCTGCGCCTTTACCGACTGAGCTAAGGGAGGACCGAGTTAGGTCTTACTGAATTCTATTCTTGTTGATAATTTCTCTTCTTTGGCATTCTGTTTGGTATATAACGATTTACCGTTGCTGCTTAGGTCGACAAAAGAGATTCTTAGCTTATAAATTCACGCTTAAATTCTATGAAAAATGCTTTGGCAGCCGATTTGTTCACGGAAGACGCGATGAAGAGACTCGATCTACCACGATAGGTTCTTTTCTAATATCACGCGAAAATTGAAAAAAAACTTAAATTTCTCACATAACACTAGAAAAGGGCCTATCTTAGTTGATTGATTTTCTTTCTGGTTAACCATGGCAAATCAAACAAAGCTTTTGCACTGCTCATAGCTTAAGTTGACAGCGGGTGTTGTCTAGCTTTCCAGTTTTATTTTTATTAACATGAATAATTGAAATTCATACTGATTTCTTATGGCAAATAATCATAATGTCATCTTATGAATATTGAAAGTTTATTTCGCTGAGTGTAAGAATAAACCATTTTCAAGAATTATCGCGTCACAAAAAAAGAGCCCATCCTTTAACTTAAAAAAAAACACTTCCGAGCGGATTAGTAGAACTATTGTAATTGAAAAACTAGGAAAATTTAAACCAACACTTCACTCGATCCCTTTTAAAAAATAAATAATTAAAAACTGAAACACTGAAAAACTATCTATCGTAAACGCGAGCACATTCCTTTAAATTCCACTAGAAAAAGCTTATCCTTTGACGGATAGGATCTCTTCTGCGACTTACAGACTTCTACAGTGTCGAGCAAGGGGTGGATCGCTCAGCACACTTTTCTCCTGTGCTTTTTTTTTTTTTTTGAGTGGGTTGAAATGTTCTGGGACTTCCCGTAATGTGCCGAAGGTGCCGATGTGTTGACAGCCCAATTTGTTATTTTCGGCTGAGCTTGGCAACCAGGCAATGCACATTGGCAAGGTTGCTGATCTCTTATTTCTATAAGTTCAACTGTCAAAAGTGTTCCTCCGTGTGCCACACATGTGGTATGGATTGAAAATCGAAGTTATGAAACATATTCGTCTAGTTTGTAAGAAATCGTGGCTGGCACACTGTTCTAAGCGACTGAGCCTTGGGGTCGAGCCTATCCTTGTTGATCGAATCTCTTCATCTCATCCCTTAATAACGTGGTTGCGAAAGCATTATCCAAAGCATTGATTCTCGCGTAACATGAAAAGCAGGGCCTCTCCTCGTTGCTCGATTCGGCTACGATTCATCGTCTATCGACCAAAGTAAAGGCAAAAAATTCGTTTGTTTTACCGTGTGTAAGCTAAATAGAATGTAACTCTGGATCCATTCGAGATTTCAAAATCGAGCATCGATATCTCCTAATCGGCCTAATTCCCCGTTTTTAAAGTATAGGGCAAGAAGTAAGTTTGACTGTATTTTATCACCATAGCAAGATAGCGATAGAAGCTTTGGTTCTTAGGTGCAAAAATACAGTAAATACCGCTTCTTGTCACCATTTTGTCAGTTGTGCCATTTGGAAAGAAGGAAAGTCGATGAGGAGAAATCGATTAAGCTTTATTCGCCCTTTTCCTGCCCTGTCTAGTAAGATCGTTATTCTTCATTAAACCAAACCACCCATTGCTTTAGGCCCTAAGTAACATGGGCAGATTCTCTTCGTCGATATTTATTTTGCATTCCCTCAGCCATGTAATTTTTTCTCTCTCAATGTTTTCACAACACAGCTCGAAGATAGAAGATGCTATTGTTGGATAGCTGGATGATCAACATGTCAATACATGATTTGATTGCAAAATTTCGAAAGAAAGACAAAATCGATGAATAGTATCGGCCACTGCTACTTAGGACCTAATGCATTGTTTGCCTTGAAATATTTTGTTGGCACTAAATTATGATTACAGTGGCGTCTTGTGGGTTCTCGTGAAACAGGTTGTCGAGTCGATAATAAAACTACATTTGCCGATATTTCTTAAATATTAAGGCGTTTTGCTGGAAAATTTAGTCATTTTCAGTCAGTGATGATATTGTAATTCGAGACAAATTTATCACAAGGTTAAAGTAAATGGTTGTGATAGGCTTTTTTGCTTCTCCGTGGACTATTTTTGGAGAAAGATATCACGAGAAATCTAAATTAAAAAAAAAACCATTCTACATGATCTAGAGGAGTGGACAGGTAATGTGCAAGAAAACTTGGAATCAGTTCTCAGAAAGTTCTCTCGCGTCGCGGTTTGTTAGTGAGTTTTGAAGGATAGGAATCAAACTCATGCAGATTATCACAAGAAGATCAAGACAAAGTTATCAGGGGGTGCAAGAGAAGCCTTAAGAAAATCAAGAGGAGTTAGAAAGTGATGTGGGTGATTTCATTTGAAAGATTTTTTAGAAACTAGAACTAAATAAAGACTACGAGCAGGTCTCGAACAAGTCCCTGCGAACCCAGACAACCAGAAGTTGTCTAACAGTGTTCAGATGGTATTGTATATTCTTACATTTTAGGTCGAAATCGCATATAATTGTGGCCTTTATCGTCTTATTTTTAAATTGAATCGTAAAGAGTGCAACATTTTCGACTTATATACGATGTGTCATTTATCCATCGTACTACGTCACAAACTTAATCGGATTGACATCGTCAGACTTTTTAAATTGAATTTGTTATTACAGATTAAATCACATACGATGTCAAATCAACTCGTTTGAGAAAATAATGAAATTTGCACGTATATGGCCTCCAGTTTTGCACGTATAAGCCGTATTTTTGCATTCTATATGATTTGTTTGCTTACATAAACGTTTGTATATCAGGAAAACAACTTTCAATGTACGTCTATTTTGGTTATCTGGGAAAGTGTCTTTGAAATGCAACTGCTGGTATGAAAAGTTCGTAAAAATATTTGTAAAAGATACACGATGATCAGGTACATAAAAGAATCTGGAGCAAGTCCACAAGTAATTGTTTAAAAAAAGACTTTTCGTAGATCTAGACGAAATAGATTAAAAAAAGTCTAAAAATAAATGGTATGAATTTTCAGAGAAAATCAGCGCAGCTTACTCCAAGAAAACTAGCTAAATACAACAATCTTGACGAAATTTAATTGAAGAAATTAATTTGTAATGTATGAAAACCCCACAATGTACTTAGAAGGAAGTACAACAAAAGACCTGAACACGTTTTGGAGTTTTCATTCCTCTATTCCACATATTTCCGAAAGACCGTCTTTCGGAACTTTGGATTCTCAGTAAAAAAAAAAAGCTCAATGTGTTTTGCTTACAATGTGTAGATTTCATCATCAGTTGAGCAAAATTAACAAAAAAATGGAGGCCTAAAAACAGATCATTCGCGAAAAAATTATGCACACGTTCTTAGAAAATAAGAAGATTTTAGATTGTGACATCGAAACAAAAACAAAAAGTTGGGAGACGGACAATCTACATTTACTCATGTCATAAAACGGTTCAAAAACATACTCTAAATGTTATGTTTGTATTCTCCGAGCGTGGAGTAGCGTGGAGCGTGAAAAACGCCTGACTATCAGTTGTAAACAAAGATGTGGAGATGAAAGTCATTAGTAAAGTGTAAAGGATCTCAATCGGGTAGGTGGGGCTTTCGCCGGAAACCAAACTCCTTCAAAGCGTGGCAAAAAAAAACTAAATCTGAGCAAAAGTTTCGTTCAGAAGGCACCTCCGTAAGCAGACACTTGGCGAATTTTGTCAAGACATTAAAGATTTCGCAAGCGATTTCTTCATTCAAAACCCGGAGATCACTTTTCGTGACAATGAACCTTACCTGGAATGGACAGGCGTTGTTGAAAGAATGTATCCAATGTCTTCCTCTATTTCTTAAGTCACAATGGTTCTGCTATTTTCTGGCTGGATTTGGCATTACTAAAGATGTTGATAAAAAAATTTAATTTTTTGGTGGATGGGTGGCGATGAAAAAAAACGACAAGGTACAGCCCAATTGGGTTGTTCGAAATGATGACGTAGGACTACGCTAATAAATGTAAGCCATTTTGATTGTACAATGCAATATTCTTTTAATTAATTTACTTTTTAAGACAAAACATAAATATTTATGAATTTTTCATTAGTACGTGGCCCGGAATTAACATTGTTCTCTATTGGAATTGATGCGTAGAAATATTTCCGATCGATTGGTGCAAATATTTTGAAAATCTTTGTAGAAACGACTGAGATATTAACACTTAAAACCTGACCACTTTTCGTGACGGCCGCAATTCGATTTCTTTTAAATCGTACCCCAGTATAGAAAACAAAGACGTAGTCGTACGTCAAAAATTATTTTAAAAAAGAGTTTTAATCGCTCGAAGCCTCCAAACCCATTCGGAAGAAACAATCCAAAGTTGTTCGCATTCCTTAAGCCTTTTCATCATTCCAATAATCACCCACGTTCTCTGTCTCTTTCAGCGATACACAATCCGCACAAACGGCATAAAGATACCTGCGATGATTCATCGATAACGCCCGGAACCCGGATCCCTCTGGCACGCAGCTGTTCCAGTCCTGCCGTTTCCTACGGTGAGTGCTCCAGCCAGTAACAAAGCTTCATCTTTATTCCCTTAATTCAATTAACATGGGGAAGTCAGCAATTCGAGAACCGTAATGTACCAGCTCGCCTGTATGCTTTTGAGAACTGCTTGACCCCTCCCGGGAACCGGTCCGTCAAGGCGGAGCGGGGAAGTGAGTGCGTTGTATCCAGTGTCCACGATTATGATTCTCGGTATTTTTTTTTTTCAAGCAGACAGGAAACGAACATGATACCACTAACGACTGTAGCGTAGCAAGCAGATGCGTAGGCGGGTTGTCGTCTCGCACTCAGCTCAGCCGACAACGGGCTACGATGTGTTTAGCTCATTAATAGCGCGCCTTCCATACTCCTTCCAGCCTAGTGTTATGATTTTCGTCGTAGATATGCAGTTCAGTGGAACGTGCCTCTCGATTCGTTTCACTATGTTTACTCTTGTCAACGCGTTTAACAGATGTAAATTTCCACTCTGAAAACATCGTTCGAATACGATGTAAACAGTTGAAATTACTATACAGTAGTGTTACATCACACGCTTCCGCCCATTTGACACATGTAACGGTTGTCCCGTTGCGATGTTCTTTATGGTCGAAACAAGATGAGGGGACCTAGTTCCGATTGCCTCCGCACTTTCATTCATGGTTATTCATTATAAAATTTTATTGTTTTTCCCACATTCGCGTTTTTTTTTCTTCCTTTCATAGCATCGCTCCATGAGCGATTGTTCAATGGAAGAGAGTGTCGGATTGAGTTTCATTCAAAAGTAGAAACCGCAAAACCAGCAGGAGCAACTCAAGAGTATGTAGAGTAAGCAAAACGCGCCAACTTGTGAGCGTTGTGGAAAAGAAAAAAAAAAACAAAAATATATAATGCCTGAACATGCGGTTTGTGATAGCCCGAAAGGTTATCACTCTGTCGGGCAGACTATAATTCATGTCGTGATGGCAGCACTGATGTCAATCATGAGTGCACGTTTTGACAGTGCGATGTACCGTCTTCCCAGTGAAGCATCCGATTACGCGTGAATTACGTAAACCAATCAGCATGCTAATGTACAAAACAAAACGAACGAAACGCCCCTAGAGCGAACGCAAACAGGCCCACTGGCATACACCAGGCGACAATGAAAAAATCACTTCTATTTGCTTTATGGCTGTAAACAACCGATCTAACACGACCGAGAAAATAATTCTGATTCCCCTGCCTACTACAACCAGCTGCGCACTCACAAGCTCAATTTTTTTTTTAAGTTGACCAAACCGCGTGCACATGCATTTTCATACATGCAAGCAAAACACACACACCAAGCCTTTAAGTGGCACTGGCAGCAGCGGTGGGCAATACGATGCAATATAAATTGAAACCGTTTATAATATCGACGATATGGCGTGGAAATTTTCAGTTGGCCAGTTGGTCACTTGGAATGCCAAGCCTTCTTCACGAACATCAAAAACATGCTGTCAACTTGTCATAACTAACCCATCTGTTTGGGTCCAACATTTAATAAGGCGGAAAATTACAACAAATCTACTCGATCATTCCCATCTATTTTTGCAAATGTGCACAAGCCGGAATGTTTTATTCGTTTTCCTTTCTGCATTCGATGCTCCACCTTCAATAGGAATACAGAATTTACAGCCAATATTAACATACGTCCAATCGTATGTCACCGTCTTTTTCTGCAGCGAAGCGCAAACGAAAAGAATATGAACTCATCGCTTCGCGGCACAAGAAGCGGTCAAGCACAAAAAAATGATGTCATTTTCAAAAATAAAGCAAAATGTATACAGCACTTCGCGGCAACACACACGACCGCGGCTTTTAGATGCGTAACAAATTTTGAAGGAAAGCAGTCAATATTGCCAGCAGTGCGTGTTGTCCGAGGCAATCATTGTGATTAATGGCATGCTTGGACCGCACTTTCCTAGGTATCAGCGAAATTTCCTTCACCTCCGAATGGTACCGTAAAATAGCCCATGTTAAGAAAATTTCACCTGATCAACAGCCTTGCCACACTCGCACACTCGAAAGCATTCGAGTGCCAGATGACGACCAGCGATTGGTGGATGTAGTTAGTTTCAAAAGGAATTAAAAGCTAATTTCATTGTCAATTCTTTTTTTTCTCTCGTCGTCTCGACGACGTGTGGCTATAAATAGGAGAAAGAGATTTTGGCCTCTTCCTTCTCCTTGCGTTGGAACCGATTCATCCGGTTTCAAGGCCGGTCAAGCAACTTTCTCAGCCCGATGCCAGTTCGGTCGATGAGGCAGCGGCCGAATTCTGTTGTCAAACAAAAATTATAATCAACATTTCAAAAGGGCATGTTGACACTTATCGAAAATTCGACCCGAGTTTACTCTTGTTTTTGTGTACCGAAATTTTGAGTTGTGTTTAATGGACGTTTTCCAATCGGAAATCATAACCGGACAGCAACTTTCAAATTCCACAATATTTTGCCGCCCAACAACAACAAAAATCTCTGAGGTATTACTCATGCTTTTACCGAAATCGAAAACTAGTCAATCATCATGGCGTTAAGCCAACAATAGCCGACTTCTTGTATAATGAACCAAACCTGTTTCGCCAAACGGGCGTCTGTTGATATGTTTGGTCTTATTCGTGGGTAAGTGTATTGTATTTTCTAACGAACTCAGATCGAGCGATTTCTAAGTTTTTTTTTTTTCATTTGCTATTTGCCGCTCTCAACACACAAAGGTATCCACTCCCACTCACGACATCGGCAAGCGGCTGCGATGATCGGTTCGTTGAGGAATTTCGATTGTCAATGCGTGGTTCCGCAAACACACCTCAGCACAGGGGGAATTTTGGACAGACTGCATCGGATGCAACCGAACCAACCACTTACGTCCGTTCGTCACATCAATTCCACCGAGACGAACTGCAATCAAAGTAATCAGATGTATTTAAGCGAAATAAGCGTTCATTTGTTCGCTTGTTAGCCATTGCCACAACGATACTAAAAGTCGTATGCTTTGATGGCATAATACATACCGTGTGTTGACGTTTCATATGTTCAAGATGGCGTCCAGCACGTGCTCGTTTACTATTTTTAGCCCCAGCCAGTGCTGGCTAGTTGTGATAATTTGCACAATTGGCAGTAATTTACTCTAGCGCAGTTCGAAAGATGCGTAAGAGGTAGGCTTGAGTTTCGCCGCTGGCTTATATATCGCAGTGCTAAGTGATCATGTCAACAACGAGATCACATGACGAACGCAAACCAGATAATAAACAACAAAATACGGAATATTGATCGTTCTGAATATTAAGATCATCAAACGGAATGAGTCAGTCGGCGTTCCGTGTGTCACTCTATTGAGATGAAGATCGTCACTAAATACTGCGCAGCAGGGAATCAGCTGAAATTGAAAACGGTTGGTCGAGCAATTAATTGAGAATTGCTCGTGGTGCTCCCCATTCATTCCCAATCCGGTGTAATGAATGGTTACATTTTTACATTTATTCGCGCTTGCCTGACACGTGCAGCAGTGTGCACTGCACTGCAATGCTGATGAAGGCAATTAACATGACACCGCTCCATTTATCAACAATATATTCCCCGACGAGGCGATCGATTTTTCGATGGATAAACGAAATTTTTGCTGATCATGTCTACAATTCAAGAAGTTCGTCCACCCGTTTTCATATTTCGTTATGGATTGTCTGCTCCAGTCTTTGTTCGAAAAAATTTACCGAATCGAGGTCTGATTCACACATCAAACATCCTTATTCAACCATATCCCCGTGAACACGTGTCATTTTCAAATCGGAAATCACTGTCAATCGAGTTGAATACCAGAAACTAAACCGACAATTTTCAACACCGCTGTCCAAATATCGGAACCAATATCATGTTACATATAAATATCGCCTACCCATGATTGAAACTCGGTCCCTTATCGGCTGCCCAATGTGCGACGGCCCCAGAGACAAACGAAAGTGTCAAACAGTGACTCATTTCTCACACTCACCCCTCGCGCACGGATGTCAATTTTAATCATCCACCCCCCTCAATTGTACTCGATTTCTTAACTTCTGATAGAGAACCACTCGACTGTGCATGTGTGAATGGAACCCAATACTTTATTGATGTATTTCGTTATCGCCTTTTGATATTGCCTTGTTGTTCGCTTCGCCTGCCGAGAGGCCCTGCGGGGAAGCAAGTGTTTATATTAATTTGCTGGAAATTTATTGCCCAAGTACCTACTCTCTATTTCCCGCCCGCTTCTCGGTCCTTGGAATCTACTGCATTGCCACCGCCAATCGATATCAATGACTCATACAAATTTGATCCAATTAATACAATTTCCCCCTTCTACTGTCTTTTCCCCCAACTGACAGACATCGAATCGCATCCCGCATCACCCGTGTTTCCACATCTACTGCTCGGCAACGGACGGGACGCCATCGATCCGTCGACCGTCGGAGCAAACTGCGTACTGAACGTTACCTGCCAACAGCCAGCAGCCAGCCAACTCAAACCAGGACTAGAGTACAAACAGATCCCAGCCAGTGATACGCCACACCAAAACATCAAGCAGTACTTCCAGGAGGCCTTCGAATTCATTGGTAAGTACTTTTAGCAGGACTCCAATCAATTAAAGAGGTTAATGACTTAACGAACCAGCATTTCTAGCAAACGGAAATTCTATTGCCAAGCGCTAAATAAACTTACGCAACGTCCCTCGGCGGCCAAACGAAGTCGCATAGCCTGCTGGTAAAACAAAAACTTGTTTTCGTGGAACTGCATTCCTACGTTGGCCGCTTGGTTTGCAAACAACTTATCTGACCGTGCATACGGAGGTAGCCCAGAACAACCTTCAAGCGACCCTAGGGTCTTTCTTTTAGCCGCGCTAAGGCAAATGAAAAACTGGATTTCGAGTACACGCGGCTGCAACAGCCGCAAGTCCTACGTGAAGCGAGCCAGAGAAGCAAAATAAAAATCAATCATTCAGACCATTTGCCCAGCAGAGTCTCTCTCGCGGGCACTAAACACACGCAACCCCACAAGTGCTCAGGTGTACTTTGTGCTTTTTTGTGTTTTTTTTTGTGTGGTTGTGTGTGTTGGTTCGGGCACTTTAAATATATGTACACGCATGACTCATCACCGCGGGTTCGCATTCTACTGCCAGCGCCTACCTTGGTAGTGATATTGAGCTAGATGATTTTTTTTCCCTATCAAGCAACTTATTGCTGAGCTGTCAATAATCTGGAAATCAATAAATAGCAAACGATAGGGAGTCTTGCGGTCCACTCAATCACCATGTAGAGTGTGATAACGAGACACGGCGGTTGATGGGGGAGTAGGTTTCTCCGGGTTGTTGATAAGCTTCGATCACGTGGTTCTCAGAGTCGAAGTCGAAGATTTATCTCACCACTTTCGCAACGTGGTGGAGAAAATTTGATTACTATGAATTACGTTTCATCGCTAACTATACGGTTGATAACGAACTGCGTAGGGGCGAAACTGTGGCAACGATCAAACTACTAACATTCTCACGCACCGATCGAGGTCGTATTGTGCGATATACCAGAAACGGCTGGTCGTGAGAGTACCACCAAATCAAACTTCCGGCTTTGTGATGCGGTTTCACTATTTTATCGCGCGCGCACTCGCCTCGACCAGTGGCCACCACATTGTTGACAGACGGCGGTGATGATAGTGGTGTAGTGTGTGAAACCGTCTGCGTGCGTGGTTGGTCATTCAACCGCGAAGCGGAAGTGAGCTCAACGTTTTGCGACCCGTTATGATCCTGTTGGTTGAGATTTTTTTTTTATGGTCGAAAATATCAAAAGTGATAGGAACATTTTGCTGTAATTTGCTAACGGCTGAACTGTTTATGGATCAGTATTAAGATTCTGAATTGCTATGAATTGCGTGAAAAGCATATTTGTAACAGTTGCTGAGCAAATCGCACCAAGATTATTAAAAATGTGCGTTTCAGGGCAATACCCAGGTAACCAATAAGCAGTTCCAAAGCGTCTTAACGGCAGCCTATCAAGCAATGTTATCGCCTTAAATGCAACATAAATGCCGCTTTTGGCTGCTTTACTGCAATGCTATGATAATGCTTCATTAATGCTTCATAAAATGCATTCGAAATGCTTATTACAGGCTACAAGCATTTAAATAGCATTTGAAATTCAACTTTACAAAAGATAGCATTCAAGATGCTGATATAATGCTAATATAATGCTTGTAGCATCTGAAATGCAGATTTAGGGTTGAATTACTGCATATGCTAATGCTTATTGGTTACCTGGGTATATTGAAGCAAATTTGTTTGACATATAGTCAATTTGAGAGGAATTTTTATGGTAGAATTTAAGAGGATTCTTCTTGGAATTCTATCGAAATACGTCTGGATCGTCCTATCGTAATACGATTGTTCTTAACAGCGTTCATCATTATCCGCGTGACACTAAAAATTCACTCTTATAATTTGTCTAAAAGATATATTATAGGACTTGTTCTTGAAAATCTGAATTGGATTATTGGATTTCTCTTTTTATTTCGCTAAAAAAAATGCAATTGAAAATTCTCACCGGAACTTATTATGATTGGAATTCCTTCAATGTTAATTCCAGTAATTTCCTCGCAACAGCTTTACAACCTCGCTGTTAAAAAAAAACTCGGCACAACTTGCCTGGATTTTTTTGGTTATATTTATCTTTTCAAAGAAAACGAGAACAAATAGGAAAAAAAAACAGTAAATCTGAACTTCTAATTCTTAATTCGAGTGGTCATCCTGTTTTCAAATCAAAACGTCTGCTGATTAATGTTAGTTGCTGAACATCGTTGACATCCTA
This sequence comes from Aedes koreicus, assembly GCA_024533555.2. NCBI lineage: Eukaryota > Metazoa > Arthropoda > Insecta > Diptera > Culicidae > Aedes > Aedes koreicus. The sequence continues at coordinate 198,533 of JAHHFK020002873.1, forward strand.
CTGGTGACAATTTTGCCTGAACTTGACTCGTCAATATTAGTAAACCAGAACAAGTAACTATTAACCAGATGGTTGGTGTCATCCTGTTTGGTCTTTTTCTTGTTTTGTATTTTTTTTTTGTCTGCGAATACTATCAGTTTTTAAAATGGACACCGGAATGGTCAGGAATTGCTTTAGAAAAAAATATTAACCGAAAATAAGGCAATAAACGAACTTAGCAGAACTTCGCAACTTCATTGGAGCTCAGGACAACATCAGCAAAGTTTGTAAAACTTAAGGTGATACGGAACGCCGTGTAATTTTTGCTATCTTTTGTCTCGTTCTAATGAATTGAAATTTCGGAGATGTAAATATTGGTTTTTAACGAATCAACATAGCTGAACCTGTAATCGAGGGCTTATCGCATAAGTGCATACGTATTTTTTTCAATATGTTGTGTAGAAATTGAGATTTGCCACCTCAACATAGGCGATACGATGGCTGCCTTTGTGAATTTTATTACGTATCCCTTTAAGAAGTTAACATTAGGTGCACATCTAAGAAATGTAGGAAATTTGGTTAAGGCTTTTGTGAAGCGTCCGAAAAATACGTAGGAAAAAAATTCAATGGAACTATTTAAAAACGGCTGGGATATTTTGCAAGGTAGAGTAAAATTGAAAAACGTTTTTGTGAAAACAAACAGAAAACTCCTCAATGCTGCTTGATGCTGTACAAAATTGTAAACCTAGCCGAATTTGTTTTGGTAGGTGTGAATTCCTATGAATCATTTTATCTGTACCATCCTCAGCCAACAAAATGTGTTTTTACGTACGAACGATTTAAGTTTTCAGTTCGATGTTTGCTTATGATTACAAATAAATAACCTGAAAATTGTTGAATTGAAATCTTACATAAGATGTGATTCTTATAAGTTCTGACTATATTTAGTTCGAATTCCGAACAAGAAACCCTCACAACCGAAGTGAGATTTGAGTATAATCTTCAGTTAAACAAGATACGATTTGAATCCTAATGCCCGATTCAAAGTAAATTAAACAACATACACGGTTGATCAAAACGTCAAACAAAAGCTTTTTTATTCAGCTTTCAAACGATGTATTTATGTGTTATTACATTTCACCGTTTCGAACGAACTGTCGCACTTTACTTGTGATAGATGTTATCATGATCTGCACAGTCGCTGGTGACACTTTACCGGCAAACTTATTCCACTTTAAACGCATTTGTTGTGCGTTTGTCACTTCTTTACCGCATCCTCGAAGTTTTCGCTTGACAATTGCCCAATATTTTTCGATCGGTCTGAACGCAGGGCCATTCGAAATTAACATTGTTTGCAGCATACCGTTCTAGTACCTCCTTAGAGTAGTGGCAGCTGGCTAGATCCGGCCATAACATAACGTTGGTCTTGTGTTGCCGAATGAAGGGTAAAATCCGCCTTTTCAGACACTCTTTAATGTAAACCTTCGACTTCATTGTGTGAGATGTGATGAAAACCTTGGTTTTAAGGCCACAACTGCATATTCCTTGCCAAATCATTAGTTTCCGAGCAAATTTATCAGCAAGAACAAATTTATACCTGGAAGGGACATCCCCACGACCAGTTGCCAGGTAAAATTTTCGTCCGGGGATTTGTTTATAATCCATTTTGACATATGTTTCGTCAACCATAAAATACAGCCATCAAATTTCGTCAAAACTCGTTCGTATCGTAATCGTGCTCGCTTTTTGGCCACTAAATTTTATTTCAGGGACTGGCACAAAAAGACTTACATCCTTCTCTTGAAAGGATGTTACGCACGGTGGAAAAGTTGGAATCGTATTTCTTTGCCAAATCGTTTATGGAGACACCTGGGTTGCCTTTCACGTACCTCAACACCTTTCTCCTCAGCTCTTTGTCTCTAGTGCCACGTTTATGATAGATACGCTGGGCTCTATCCACACTCAGAGTATCCTTGTAACGTTTAATTACAAGACACACCGTTGACTTTGGCAATTTTAACACTTTTGCTATTTTTGAGGCAGACCACGAAGGATTCTCTAGATGTTTGGGCACAATTAATTTCCTTTTCTCAAGTTCCATGATACGTAATTTCAAAATGCGTCGAATCAAGAAAAATCACCAATTTCTTCGTCGATGAAACATCAACAAATTCCTGTCAAACGTTTCTTGTTCCAACCACCAGGGACGCGGTGGTGTATTAAACCGTGCGTCCAGATTTACTTTGAATCGAGCTTTAATCAGAATCCTTAGCATAGAATGCTCTGTGATTCCGTGATTCTCTGGAAATCCTGAGTTTGTTCCGGTCAGCACCTCGAATACGATTAGTTTAAAACGCTGAAAAAGACTCGTTCACAACCCAAAGAACTTTTTCTCTTGGGCCGTGTCAAGACGCGGAAAGATTCGTTTAAACAGGGTCTAATTAAATCAGAATCTCGCGCACAAAACCTTAATATACTTGACCCATCAATCTGAAAAAAAAACGCCCCAAAATATTGACCAAAACACGCTCAATACTCCGAACTAGATCTGCTAAGATCTTCTTAGAGATTTTCTGAGAATTCAGAGCTCGATTTAGTTCAAATCTCTAGTGAAATTGATCCAAAATACTGAGAAATTGTTGGTAATTTTCGTTTAAAATACCTAAAATCGATACTATTTTGATATCTTGAGTATGATTCGGTTAAAATCCTCAGCACGATTCGCTGAAAAATTTGATGACGATTCACTCTGTATCATAACCAGGCCGATTGATTCAGAATATCAAGCATAGTTTGCTCAGCGTCCTGAGTTAGATTCTCTCATAGACCTGGGCAGAATTTGCTAAAAATCGGGGATTGTTCATATTCCAACTTCCCGTAGAATGGGTCCTCCCTTAGCTCAGTCGGTAAAGGCGCGGCTACACAGCAACACCATGCTTGAGGTGGTGACTGGGTTCGATTCCCGGTCTGATCTAGGAATTTTTCGTTAAGGAAAATTTCTCGACTCCCTGGGCATAGGGTATGATTGTACTTGCCACACAATCATACTAATGCAAAAATGGTACCTGGCATCGAAAGCTCTTAATTAATAACCGTAGAAGTGCATTTAGAACACTAAGTTGAGAGCAAGCAATAAGCTAATTGCGAAAGCAATAAGCTTGCAATGCTAAAAAAGAAGAAAGAACTTCCCGTAGAATGTTCGTGTAATCCTAAGGAATACTCGCTTATTGATTCATAACCCAGAACAACGAATTCCCAGAATATTCAATAAATTTGAGCATAATTTAATGAAGCTCAATTTAAGTCCTAATGACGTCTACGGAGAATTTCGAAGCAAAATAATTCTGAAGCCTGTAAGAAGTGCAATAGAAGTACAATCCTGCGTTGCTCAGATCTCTGGATATTCTTTCCAAGCTTCCAGGAAGATTTCTGAAGTAATGAATTTTTTTGAAAATGCATCCACGTTATACGCTTAGATTCTATCGACAATAAGCCAAACATTCAACGAAGCTTCTTGGGCGTCAACAATATTTCCAAAGGTTTGAAGCCAGTTAATGCAATGTAGTTCTAGTAAACTCATCAATAAGATGAATCTGAATAAAAATGTTCCCGAATCGTCTGGACTATTTCTCTGAAACTTAACTTAATTAATAGCTCTTCCAGGGAAATATTTGAAGTACTTGAAAATTTCAAAAAAAAATCAACGTCATCTGACTTTTAAAAAAGTGCTGAAAATTGAGACAAATGTTGTCAATTTCCCAAGCCCTGAATATTTTCACAAATTATCAGAGAATTTTGTATAAAATTATAAGACTCTTTCTTATTGGAGACTATGGTTTATCGATTTGCAGAGTTTTCTTAATCAGTTCGCTGTGTGAAGTCTTGACGAGTGTTCCTCAGAATTCTGGACGATTCTTTCGTACCGCCTAGATATTCAATACAATTTTTGAAGGATTCTGAACATTGAATCATACTCAAATGTTTCGCAAATCTTCCAGTAGATTCTGTTCGAGGATTTAAAGACCATATTGCTAAATATGGTGAACGAATCTACCTCAGAATATGCTCAGTACTCGAACATCCTTCATATTTAAACAGCATTCTGAGCACATTTTGTTTCGAACTATAAAGTAATCTTGTTTGAGCTCGTGAGTATATATCTATTTGAGTGCTGAGTAAATTCTTCTTCTACTCATATTTCTCAGAATTATGAATTAATTTTTAAAACATTCTTAGGATTCGTGTAAACAGAATTAAACTATATAAAAAGTTGTTCTCCTATCCTACTGATACTTTTGAGCGCTCTTATGCTGGGTAGTAAGCTTCTTTGCCGTTAATTATGAAAGAATATTCCACATGGTTCTGTCAAAATACTACCCCTACTTCCAATTGGAACCAACTCAAACGGACTAAAAATCTAACGTGGGACTTTCTGCTCAGATAAGTAATCAAATCTTTCACATCGTGTGAGCGCATCTTGTTTGGCAATTTCAACCAAGCTAGGCTCAATATTGTTAGCTAATTTTGCACAGTATTGTGATCAAAGTGCACGTGAGACTTCGCATCAAGTCTTATACCATGTGAATTTCGAACGAATTTCAATCCAAATTTGGCCTAAATCAAGCTCAGAACTCTCAAGAAATTTAATGATTAATCATGTATCGAGATTATGTTCAAATTTACGTGGAATTCTCATTGGATAAAACTCGGATTTTTGTTTTTGAAATCTCAATGGATGCATGAGCAGGTTGTTCCAAATCTTACAAAAAACGGCCTACTTTGTTTGTGCCCGTAGCAACCCTTAGCAACAACTTTTCCACCATCGCAGTTTCCAACGTCAAGCACAAGCACAAGATTGACTGCGCCGTGACTACCAACAGGGAAGCAGCCAGTTCGAGGACACCCATGCGACTGAAAGACATGTTCAATAGTTTTGATTACTCGTTTCATGATCCGTACCGCTGCGGAACAAGTGGCTGACGATGCGTTGCACTGCACCTCTCCATATCTGTCAATTTCGTTAGCACTTTTCTTTGTCTGGTCATCAACACACTGGTACAAAAAAAAAGACGTCTACTTTGGCCGTACGTGCAACGAAATTGTTGATGTCACTGCTAAATTTGAGCGACCGTGCGCGCTCGCAAATGGACCAAACAAGTGTGAGCGAGAGCCGAAACCACCACCATATGGATCGGAGTCCCGGCGCGGCCCTCCGACCGATTGGCTTCGGGGTGCTTATGCGGGTTAAAATTAAATCTTACGTAGCCCCACCAAACTGAGCGCGCAGTTCGTATTCACAAATGTAAATATAAATAAATAAGCTTATTGAAAATGCCTTCCCCGCGCCCCGCCCAGCCGGCAGTTGTCACCGATCATCATCATTAACTGCAGCGCGCTGCAATGTGTGGAAAATTGAAAATATTAAAAATTCATTCACGGCGTTTGCTTTGGGTGTAGACGACAATCAATCTCACAACAACGTGACAAACTAAAGAAGGCAGATTTCAAGGTATCAAGAGGCGATTTGTTTATACCTTGCCTGCTTTGTTGAACCACGCGAGGTTCATCACCACGTTAATTGGCCCGCGGTGAGAGAAGATGAGCTGTGTCATACCCCTGAAGTCAGCTTTTTGTTCATTGCAAATACCACGTTCGCGAAGTGGATAAAATAATGAGCGATTACCGAATTTTGTTTCAAGAAGATTTTACGGAAAGTATTCAAAACGACACATACGTTTGAGGAATGCCACGATTCATTTAGTTAATATTCATTGATGACCGGTGAGGATTTCAACAAGATTGATTTTTCGACAGCCATATTACTCATTAGTTCGGGTGGTTTTCCATTACCGTTGAATAACTCAACAACTTGCCTCATCGTCCAAAGTTGGGTGAAGAGTTTTGCCCTTATCATTCTATTCAGGGCTCGAGCCGGAATCAAGTATTGATTCGTTATTTGGCCTTATCGACAACACACTGCACAACTGTTCTATTAAATAATAACAATGACTCATTGCGGTGGAGAATGCTCGTAGGCAACAACATGGCTCTCCTATCTAGTCCTTCTGGCTGTATTTGTGCATTGTCCGAACGTTATCAGCTGCGACCACGATAAGAGCATTTACACATAGCTTTCAATTACCACCAAGTTGTGCTCTAAATGAGGCATATTCTCATTTCAAAAGGCACAAAAGGATTGCGATCGCAAACAGCCACAGTAATTGTGCTTATTTCAACGATAATCTCTCGGTTTGATCAATGATTACAACCAACATGAGAACCATTAGCAAATTCGTAAGGCCATCGTTCCGTGAGCAAAAAATAGTGATTCATAGTTTTTTTGATATTACAACTGTATAGACCGATAGTAGTGTTAGTACACTACAAGCAGACGTTCAACTAAACTAAAGTAAACCGCAATCGATCAATATGGCTGCGAACACACGATACCTCACATTGACTAACGGCGGCAAACTCCAACATGCCGTGACGAATCGGTGTAAAACTGTTCGCCGGCTTTACCAGCATTATTACTTCAAGGCTTGCACCGTGTTGTAACACACGAAGAACGCTCTGAAGAAGGGAAATCTTTTCGTCTTTCACCACCGTTTAATTAGCATGCTCCAACTCTCGCAGCATGATGATGGTGGTAGACTTGCGTGACGGTAATTAGTGTTTCTTTCTGTTTTCTAACCTAGCCCAAATGAGATCAAACTCCACCGGTTTCCGAGTTTTCCGCAGCTCTTTCCACACATGCGGCTATATGGTTCATTAGCCCAGGCCCCATTGATTTTGCGCTCCGACTGCACACAACTCCCTTGGGAGTGCTTGGATTGCAAGCGCAATCCCTTCTGCTCTTCTAATTCCCTGGACAGGAGGGAATTTACTCGCTGTAATCGACTCACTTTGCATGCATAATACATTAATGTTGGTTTGATGCGCTCGGAAAAGCAACAAATTTAGATAAATTTAAGATAAACATTCACAGAAAAAGTTCGTCTTTTGCGCTCATCTGAGATGGGACTGGCAGGAAATTGACTGGATTTTACAAACCCCTCAGTTTCAGCTTATGTGCGGAGTAATCTCCAAATTTGCCTCGAGTAGAAAAGCAGAAGGGTGCATCTCACTAGAGAGTAAACAAAGCAACCAGCGAACGCAAACGAAAATCGTTGTTTACATGTTTGAACAGTATTTGACGGCAGCTGTTGTGGAAATCGAAATCTGACAGCTACCCTTCTAGCGCCACAGCAACCTCGTTTGAAACAACAGCGATGACGCATTCACTGGCTATACGGTTTTTCGCACTCGCTCATTGCAACAACTGACAGCTGGTAGCTAATTATCGCGAACCAATCATAGTGCTGCATGTAAAATACTTTCAATCACCACGGCTACCCCAAGGGTGCCCATGGGTAAGTTGGTGTGGCTCCAAGGGCACATCACTTGTCAAGTTGTTTGCTCCACATCCAGCCCGTTCAGCGAGTTCAGCAAACTGATAATTGATCCACCCCCTGCGCACGACGAATGGGCCGACGATGAATCATCATCGGCCAAACGTTGGTGACGATCAGTTTCTTTATTGATTTCGTCTTTAGAAAAAACCGCAGTGTAACCAGCCAACCGCAAGATAAGATTCCCGCTTCGTAAGAAATCGTAATTTGTTACATTATATCCTTCTACAGAGCACGGCGAGAATTGAATTTGCCTGTAAAGGATACTTGACACGTGCCTGCCGTGCCGCCAAAAGCGACACTAAAAATGACGGCACGTGTCAGAAGGGTGTTCTCCATCCCGGCCGATAAGCCGATTACGACGTGCATCGCATAATCGCGTATGTGCCTGCAGGGTCCAATCGATAGCCGTACAGGCCTGGGCAGCCAAATGTAAACTTTGCGCTGTGTTGTAACACGCATTACGATCTTTTTTTCCAACCGTTCACAGATTATTGCGCTAAATCACGAACTGCCAAAGCGCACCGCTTTAGTTTTGTTTTTGTGCTGCTATTTTCAACTCTTGTTTACGCTCACATAACATTAAAGAAACCCTGCAACATGGAAAGCTTAAGAAAATTGTTTCGGTTCCTTTGCTTTCCTAGGAAGAAAAAAAAATACTGCCAACAACCGGAGCACGCTAACGTGAAATATCGAACTAATAATCCGCACGCTCTGATGCGGCCGAGAGCCGACAAACCTAGGAGTGAGTCATCGAGAAATTGATTTTCCTGAAATTCCTGCGCTCTATGGCATGGCATTCTTTTCTATTTTGATATTTTCGAAGCAAGCGTCCTCCGCCGTCGTCAACGAGGATGGAATCACAACCGTGCGGCCAATAATAGAAGCAATTACGCAGCATGATCACGATTTCGAGCGCGCACACCTGTTCCGTGAGGCATTTCGTGTGTCTGGCTCTGCGGTCGGTGGCCGTTGTTTTCCGATTTCTTAGCTCCGCGTTTTTCGCAACTGCATATTTGCACACATCAGACAAGTGACCGACCGAAACGAAACGAAAAACGGTCCCACTTTGGGTCGGAGTGGTTCGCGTGGATGCCTGTAGAGGGTTTCTATCTTTTTTTATGCTAAAGCCATACACGCAACTGTTAACATGTCACGTGATTTCGTTCCTTTGTTGCCTGCAATAAACGGTGCAGGGATTGGGAATTTACAATGACTGGGGCACTCGACACAGGAATTCGTCATCGGAAACGTTCGGTGGCCTAGTTACCGTCTCTTGCCTTGTGAAATATTTCACCCACCTTCGGTGCAACGTTTCATGACTCCTGATCATCTGCCTGTAAAACGAAGCAACCCTTGTCGCGCTTTGTCAACACATCAAAAACCCTACTGTCAATGTAAAATCCCACAAAACAACACAAACAACCCTTCAGGTTTTCCTTTGTTGGAAAAACAAAGATCGTCGCCTCGAGCGGAATCGCATGCATATACACACAGATTAGTCCTCGTGGAGGAAAGTACCGAAAGCGGCTTTCCCCTTGCCGCATCATAGCCAGCAGGCAAACGATGACTCATCCTGGGTCGGTGCTCTCGAAAACTCCTGCTACTCAGCAACGAGGGCGGTTGTCACCATCTTTTTTACCATGCTGATGCTGCCGTTGCCCAAAAGCTGCTGCAACTAATGAGGGGGTGTGGAACTCTGAAAGGTATATATCGCTCTTAATAGCCTTCTGCAGCACACCCCTAATGCGGCGCAGGACCAGTGGAAGGTAGCAGCATTTCATGGCATCCTATGCGCTGTGAGGGTAAAGATTAGAATAACAATAAAATCGTCCCCTCTTCTGGTCGGTTTTTGCCAAAATAAGTGATTTCTTCTGCTGCCAATTCCTATTTACGGTGGTTTCCGATTCAGCGCCGGAAAAATCTTGTGGCTGGCAAGAGGATTACGTTAATGGTCCTCCGGAACAGGGACTTTCGGTTCATCTATGTAACACCACTGCCAGGATCCAGGAAAACCTTATCTCGTTTCCGGGCTATTAGTAGTGTGTTTAGAAGTCATCATGACGCGTATGCAGCCAGATAGGACCCGAAATTTACACAATGATAAATGAGATCTATTACAAGCGTCACCACCTGCCGTGTTTGCGCAGCCTCCACCTTCGGAAGAGTGGCACAAAACCCAGCAAAATTTGCGGTCGAAAGAAGATAAACAATGGCAGCTTGATGTTTGCGCGTACCTTCCGCCTCGAGAGGAAAGCAAACTCACGACATCGTCGCATGGTTTGTTGAAAGAAGGAATTTAATCTTGAAATGACAACAACGAATAAGAAAACAAATTCACAAGAGCCTCCTCTCGAGTGGATTGCGTAAACAGAGACCCTCACATCTCTCCTGTTCTGCCCGAGTGCCTATTATAGCTCATAACTGCTGATGGTCTGCATCTGCAGCGGAAAGCTTTTTGACAGATGGTGTGTTCGGCAGCTCTCATACGATGACTAATGCGCTTCCTTCCCAATCGCACACATTTTACGCCGCAACGCAACTGCGTGCTTCCGGCGGCGACAGAATCAGACGAGAAGCGGATGAGGGTTGCTTTTCTTCTACACAGCCAGCGTACTACAATGAACCGAAGGTCGTCGCATCGAAACTATTTAATGGCCCACTGGCATGCGGCGAAACGCCACAACGACGACCAGCGGCGGTGACTCATAGATCATAATGTGAACTATTGCGTCGTTTCGCGGCTGCCTCCAAAATCGTGAGGGGGTCAATCAAGCGAGTGTGCCTTGGTTCGGTGACCTCCGACGGCGGTGCTGCACTTTCCTTCTGAAAATCAGCGGACCGAAAACGGCACACATCGCATTAAGTCATAGCGCGCTACTATGAGTCATGGTGGTGGCGCGTCGTCGAAATGCGAGACATGTTGGTAATTGTCAAAACGATCAAAAATAACTCCGACTAGGAAAATCTAGTTACCTTTTGCTTGAAAACCGAGCACGGTGGGAACAGCAGGACCGCACGGTCAACCGAATTCAAACGACGACACGGAGCGCTCATTCGAATGACCTTTGCTTGCTCGTGACGTCACCTCAAAGGCCGTAGGAAACCGCTTGTGTGTGGCGATAAATTTCTCATTCCAAGCCAACGATCAAGCGCGAGTTCCTCAAGTCCTCCATTCTCTGACTCCGGCTGCGCAAGCTATGCATTCCCATGTATTGGTGTCATGCTGGTCTCGATCCGCCGAAGTGGGCTCTGATCAGGTTTTCGTTCACCGTGCGCGGAGCGCCGTTTGTTGATATGCTGAGAGCGGTTGAGAGGTAGAAAATCTGGTTTTCAGAGATATCGTGCCATGCTTTTAGCTCCACTCCGGTTTCCGTTACTCCTTCTACGGAAAACGAAATACAAAAAAAAAAGCGTATGGATTTCAGATGCTGATTGTTGAGGAAAACTATCGATTCACGTTTCGAAAGTTTGTGCCGCATTCTATCGGCGGCCCTCAAATGAAAAATGGAATCAAAATCGAAATTTTCCTAAACGTTTGTTACTCGGAAACTATTCTAAATTAACACGGTCGCATAAGCTGAATTCACCACTTTAGTGCCTCTCGATGAGACTTCGTTTGGGACCGAACTGTCAACCCGTGATTTTATTTTGAAAAACACATCGTTCTGTTCAGAAAACGAAGTTCTGTCCGCTGAGGTAACAAACAAAATGATATAATATTCTAAATTGAAGAATTCAATTTCAACCGATCTGATCCCCCACCTAGAAAAAAAAAACCCCTAAAGGAAATAGATCAATAAAAATTAGCGCAATTTCAACGCCTCGGATGCGAGAAATTGCGATCGTCCACGCTACCGAAGGAAACAATCAAAAACTTTATTGAATTTACCCACAATACCCATCAGAGTAACCCTCTTTATTTTCGTCAAACCATACAATGAGAGATTAATGACAGATCCTCCTCTGGCAGTACCGTGAGAGCGTCAGTGTGTGTATCGGTTGGTGGTGTATTACATCAACAACAACAACAACAGCGCACAAACGGCTGCGGCGCGGAATGATGACAAGATGATGTCATTTACGTTATCGAATTTCCTGCCCCTCGGTTCGTTCTGTGTTTGATGATCCTCTTCAAAAAACCCACTCAAAAGATTTCTTCTTGGCCGGTTTGATAAATGATAGTGTCTATCGAACCAACACACACACACACACACGACACTCGCATTGCCATCAAGGCGGACGTTTAGGGAAGTTTGGCAGCTCTTCTCAACCCCCCGGCTGAGGTAGGCGTTTTGAGATTAATTTCTTCTGTCATTCATCTTTTTGATCCACCGGTTGATTTAATTATCACCAGCGCCATCTGGCAGGTGGTGTACGCGCTGACGCTATCACCACGTCATCGCTATGATTTTGCATCTTCTGTGGCTCGATTTTTCATCTTTTAGGGTGCTCCATTCGACCCCTGTTTGGAAGAAGAAAAAAAAACGGCATCACAACGAGTGTGTCAAGATGTGTACGAAAACCACTTCTGCATCTGCTGCTAATATAGGGAAATTATTGTTTTACTTGTTATTCAATAAAGGCAGGGCTGCTGCGTGCCAGTATCCTTATGCCCGGGGACATGCCGGAAGAAAAACAAGGGGGGGAATAAATATTGTTTTATTAGCTCTTTTACGTTACGACGGCAGCAGCGAACGGAAGAACAGGATACAGAAATGCTTGTAATCATTTCAAGAATGCATTTTATTACATCGTGTACATATGTGAACATTTACCCACCCCTACGCGATGCCGCTGTCACTCGGATATTCTGCGTTGCGGCCGAGAGAAGTATTTATAAGGTAAAGTAGGCGTTGAGTTTCCCTTTTTACCGCCAAGTGCAAATGTGTTGTAATGTGTGCAAGCACGAACACATTGTGTTCGGAAACATTGGGAACTATGAATGAAATGGTGCTCTGCCGTTGTACGATGGAATGAATGAATCATCCTGACAGCAGTAGAGCGAGGAAAAATGGTAAAAGCAGGGGAGAATAAACCGTTTTCATGCCCATTCATTGATGATACTTACCCGTTGCTGATGGCTGGAAGCGCAGCCAGTGGCACCCATAAAAGCATCCATTCGGATCTCATCCAACGGACGGAGCGGGAAAGATGAACATTGGATTTAATTAAATTTTACGATTGTTCCGAGTGATGGCGAAACCTTTTTGGTGTTCCATTCTTTTCGATTCCGCCTGCCTTTAAACACCCGGACGGGAGGGACGGACGTCGATTTAATGGATCATTTGGTTTTCGAATGGCAAAATTGGTCCGATTTGTTATGATTGTTTACATTCGGCCCCGTCGTCCATATGCCAACGCACCCTGTATTCATGAGCCAGAGGTCGGCGGAAAAAGTGTTTCACTCGTTTGTGTTTGATAAACAAACTATACTCCGATCAAGTCGGACCAAATCGAACCTTTAAGCTCCATAATCCTCCCAGTCAGTCAGTGAGTAGTTCGGATACCCTTCGTACGTCCTTCTTATCCTAACCTGGGGTGGAAAATCTCAGAACAATGACTTCTACCCCCTCCTGCTGCTGACAGCTGCACTGCATCAGGAAAGGGATCAAATTTAGCATTCTAAAAAAGCGATGGTATTTGGCCGCATATAGAAGAAAAATAATAGAATATCCATAACGGAGAACCCCGGCCAATACTCCAGAGAATAGGGTGAAAGTAAAATGCGTACACTGTGCATGACTCATACTCCGTCCAAATCTCCACCGCCAACTGTGAATACATGCACTGCACCGAGTAAAAGAGAGGCAAGGTGAAAGGAAAACAAAAATAAGTCGCTATTTTACGCACGAGCACACATTCCTATTGGCGTGTGAGAATTATGCTACCGAAGTTGGCTTGGAAATTACCTCCGTAGACATACTTTTTTTTTTGGATTACGCGCCTCCGACACACAGGAAATGCTAGTGAACTCCACTGCTGCTGTGGATGGCGCAATCAAATGACAGTAGAGCACATTTGAACGGCGGAGTTGGGTACCATCATGCATTCGAAGCAACGCCTACTGCGTTTTTGTCTGCCAGCAGAAGCCAGAACCGCTTCAGTTTGCGTTTTCGTTGCGTTCTTCTTGCTATTGTTTGCTTTAATTGTTATTTTAACAGTCGAATGGTTTTAATAACAAAATTGTTGCTGGCTACACCAACATAGAGCGACCCGGGCTCGCGAGCGACGAGTGCACGATCGCGGTGGATTGCTGCGTTTTTTTTTTTGACGTTATGACTCATCCATCGATTGGCCTACAAGTATGCTGTGTCCCTCTCTCCCTCCCTCTCTTCTTCTCTCTCGCTTTTGCTGGGAGATTAGACACCCCTTCACCCACATTGAGAAACATCATAAGAAACCAGAGGATTTGGCAGATTCCCTCTGCTCTACGCAGATGCTCTCGCTGCTGTCGTCCTCTTCGCGCTTCTAATTGGGAACACGTTTCCCTCCAGAGAGCGTGCCTTCCCACCCTCCCAATCGGCAAGTCATTAATCAATTTCCGGATTTCGGTTGGTCGGTCAGTCCCTAATGCTCCGTGAAGCCGTTGAGTGAGGCCTAATTACCATGCCGAGCCTCAAAGGATTAGATGCTGTAATAGCAGACATGACGCAAAACAATGCATATCCTCAGGATTCAATCCCCGATTACACTGCTCATGCTGTTGGCTGGTCGCGCGTTTGATATTCCCCCTTGTCCTCTGAGCGCAAGCAGGGAGATTCGAAATTAAATACTAATCATAACCGTTTGCCGCTCTGTGGGACAAAAACATGGCCGGGAAATTTGATCTGCTGCGACGCAATCACGAACGAAACAGGGGACAAGGAAGAAAAGGTTCCGATTGAAATCTACGCTTTTTAATATCCTATTTTCCCGAAAGCGATATCCATTACACATCCGCTTGACAGACATAAAAAAAGGGACATGCATGAAGGATCCTGTCAGAATGAATCACCCCGGTTCCGATTGCATCTCAGCTCAGCAGAATGAATCATCTGTCGGATCCAGACTCGTCGCAGCGCGGTAGTCACATCACGTGCATGCGTTGCTTTGTATGACGAAGCTTCGGCAACAAACGACGAAAACGAACATAAAAATCCAAACCCTGGTAGCTGAATTCCGGATCCCCCTGGTGCTGCTATTCCGCATTCTTGAGCCGCACCGCGACGACGACGACGACGACGACGACCAATCAAAGTTTGATGTCTGCGGTGTGACATCATCGAAGCGGGCTGCTCTTTGTTGTTTCGCGTGACAGTGGATTGTTTTGCGATTAATCAGCTTTTTTTCGGGCGAAACGGACGCTGGGAAGCAGCAAATGTTGACACACACATTTGGTTGCGGCTGACTTGCCATATCCTTGATAATAGCTATTCCAGATGTTTGTGATATTCACTGCCGCTAAATCGATTCCATTTACGGTATCGCCGGTGGGTTAGATTGTCAGTCAAGATCAATACCATCAATACCAGTAACTTCAATTATTCATCAATTAAAGGATGTCGGGGGCCCTCATATGTCAAATTGTAAACCGAAAGCCAAATAAAGACGGTACTCGAAAAAAATGAGACACAATAATTAGCTTCTAACTTTTTAGAGTGTGGGTAAAAATTGATGAAATTTTAACTGAAATTACGTAAAAGTGTAATTAGGTTGTCAAATTTCCATCACAATGCGTCAAGTGGTTATCGAGATGGCATCGAAACAAGAGCAGATCCATCAAAAAATTATTTGCGCCGTCGTGGAAAATCCGACTGCGTCTCACAGATGGATTGGAAAACACCTGGTATTCCATCATGCGAAGGTGTCCCGGGTGGTGAATTCATTCAAGGAGACCCAGACGACCCAGCGGCAGAATACCGAAGACAGCTGACCCGGTGAAGGCAAGGAAGATGTTGACTCAGTTCAAGTGTCGACCGAATCCGCAATGAAGCGAAGAAGGCGGAGGTTTCCATCTAGTATGTCGAAAAAACGATGACTAGTGCCGGCCAGCACGTCTAGAATTTCCGGAAGGTATCAAACCGGAACGGCAAATAAAACACGGTAGCCAAAACCCGCGCCAGCAAGCGAGAGTGGCTGACGACACCGATGAGCATCGTGATGGACGACAAGACTTACATCAAGGCGGACACAAAGCAATTGCCGGGGCAGGATATTTACGTTGTCACATCACGGTTGGTCGTTCCTGAGGAGTTAAGAAAGAAGAAGGTGGACAAATTCGTCAAAAGTTCTTGGTTTGGAAGGCCTTCTTTGTGTGTGGAGATATGAGCCAGCCATACATCACGACAGTTACCATGAATGGGCAAATCCATTGAGACGAGTGCCTCCAGAAACGCCTGCTGGCCTTCCTGCGGTTTCAGGGAGGCGAGACGCTATTTTGACCGGATTTGGCATCCTGCTACTACGCGCAACCGGTGTTAGACTGGTACAGAGATAACAATGTTGTTTTTGTACCAAAAGACTCCAACCCACCGAACTCGCCGGAACTTCGTCCGAATGAGTAGTTTTGGGCCATCATAAAGGCCAAACTTTTTGCTTTGAACAAACAGGGGGTAAAAGTATCAAAAAAGTCGGCCCACTGTTGCCTAAAACCTTATGAGAGGTGTCGAGGGCAAAGTGCAGGCATTCGGCCATGGATAAGAAATCGAATAGACTAATGCAGTGGAAACCTAACCATAATGTTGTAGTTTATTCCCGAGAAGTTTAAAAAAAATCAGTCTAAAATTGATTTTTTGGCGATTATTTGTGTGTGACTCATTTTTCACGAGTACAGTCTTTAGTTGAAGTATTATTTTCATTTAGAACTATTGAATTATAAAAACAGCTCGAGAATATTTTACACGCTAACATCAAAATAACCCGTGAGTTGGTAGCTTCTGCTGGAATTTGGGTGAAATATCCCGGACAACCAGAAAAAAAGCAATTTTTGGACAAACTGTATTCCCAAAAATCTGGATAACTTTGACTTATCAAAAGGTTAAATTTACAAACTTATTGGTAAAATTTTACCCATTATCTGGGTTAGTCCAGTTCATGCCCATCTTGGGTCATTTCAAATAGAAACATTCTTGCGTGAAGTGCACAAAAACAATATTGCAATCTTCAGCTGAAAACCGGAAAGTCAATTGAGGAATTCAAGTCAAACTAAAGTGAGGTTATGCATCGTAGATGGCGCTTGGTAAAAATGGAGTTTGGAGCGACTTCAAACAAAGTTATTGGTGATAACAAGAGCAACATTTCGTAGATAATGATGATGCTGACGAGTTCCATAGAATTTAATAGATAGCAGAACGCAATAGTCCCTCTCAGTTAACGAAATTTTCAATATCTTACCTCACTTGCGTTTGTGAATTGCCGCTCACCCTAAAAAAAAACACACTAACAAACAAAAGACAAATCAACCAGCTGTTTAGCTGGCACAAGCCAAATTTCGAGCGATGAATCATGAACCACCTCCCTCGCCACGGCGGCATCATGCTAAAGTCAGAAACGAAAATAGTATTTTTGGCAAACCAAATATATAGCTTCTTGTCTTGCGGTTTTAGATTAGGGGCTATTCATAAACCATATAGACTTTCTGAGGGATCGGGATCCTGGATTTTCAAAAATGAGTCTACGTGGTTTATGAACAGGCCTTTACCAGAAAACAAAACCACTCGTATGCAATGAATCGCAAGTCTGAAGACTTCTAGCGATAGGGCGTAACGCTAATCGACGGACATGTTATTTTGCCTGATCATTCCTTAAACTACTAGGAACCCTCGAAAGAAGGCTTTGTTTTAAAAACGCGACCTGAGTCCTAATTCGAGCAAAATCTAGACATGTGCTCAATTTCCGGGAGTAACGTGCGGGCCGAGAGATAAGATAACCGCGATCACCACTGCTTATCGTCCACCGGCAGTGCTACGTGTTCCACAAGCCGCTAGCCTCTTAACTATACTGCGCTAATTTTTTTTTTATCGAACCTAGCACCGTGACTAACGCTCTTTTCCTTTTGTTCTTACAGAGGATGCCCGGAAAAAAGGTTCCACCGTGTTGCTGCACTGTCAGGCTGGTATCAGCCGTAGCGCTACGATTGCGATAGCCTACGTCATGCGCTACAAGGCCGTCTCGCTGCTGGAAGCCTACCAAATGGTGAAGCTCGCCCGTCCAATCATCTCACCGAACCTCAACTTCATGGGCCAGCTGCTGGAGCTGGAGCAAAATCTGATCGCCGATGGCAAGTTGGAGCCACCGCCTCCGTCGCCCGTCGTTCCGCCTAGTCAACCACCGTTCTTCTTAATCAACAACTGCAGCAAGTTTAACCCGCACGATGAGGAAATGGACGACGTAGAGGAACGCCACGATGACAACAAGAACAATAATCGGGACAGCGGTTGCAGTACCGCCAGTTCGAGCAGCACTAGCTCCGGTAGCAGCATCAATAGCAGCCATCGAAACAGTCACGGAAGCAATGGCCGCTGCCCACCCCGGTTAACTCTGAAGCTGCCGACGTCTCCACCGTCATCGCCGTCGTCACTTTCGTCGCCATCCTCGCTTTCATCTTCCTCAACGCCCTCACCCACTCAGTCGCTAGCACCAGTCCCTGCAACGCCCGTCTGCATCGTTGCACCTCGGCCGTTCCCTATCCCAGCCAACAGTTCCGATACACGGCCTGTCTCCACGCGTTCCAACTCATGATCAGGTGTAAGCTAGTTAGACGTCATATTTTCGTCCCCTCTATTCTACAACCTATTTAAAGTGTGATACAAATTTTTAAAACAATAGAACTAATTTATGTGCCCCCTATCTTGTACATAGTAGCTCGTAAGCAAATCGGCTTTCCTCTGTTAGTTTAGTCAGTTTTGCATTGTGAAAGTGTGAGTTAAGATTTTCGTGAAAAAAAAACCAAGAAAAACCTATATCCTTAAAATAATACGAAGAGCAGAATTCATTCATATCATCATCGTTTGCATCAAAACACATTTGTTCAAGGAAAAAAAAAAGCTACTCTGAATGCATTTAGCGCCACCAGTCGCCCGAATGTGGCGATTGTCAACACGCATTCACCATTTCGACAGTCACACTATCAGCTGCGACCGGAAGCAGCCAACAAATTTCCTTCGCCATGTCTCTGTTTCGTTATTTTTTCCTATAAGTTCATTCAATATGTATAAACTAAGCTCTACATTTAGGAATCCAATTCTAGTCTCATTTACCTTTTAAGTTTACTAAGCCAAGTTTTACGCTAAGAGACTGTAGAATTACACACCGTCTGAACACAAAGAAAAGGTCATCGTCAGACTATTATTATAGTTATTCTACACAAAGGTACGACTGTTTACAAAAAATGCGCGTGAAAAAACAAACCTTCGTATCTAAAACTGAAACAAAACAATCACATTGAGTGCATTACTCGATCAATAAAAACTTGAATGTGTAAAAATTAAGAAAGGCTGTGTTAAATTTTAATCAAACCAACAAAATGTAGCTATAGTACGAACAACAATGCCGAATTTCCCCGCTAAAATTCTGTTGAAAAAAAAATATTTTCCTGAGATAAAGCATACATATCCTTCCCCGATTTAAAAGAGCAGCAGCAGAAACTGTGTGACTGTACCTGTTTGAACTTTGAATAATTATGCTGCATCTTTGCTGAATTTAACGCGACTATCTACTGTACATATGCCAAGCGAAATGCCCGATTTTTTCCCATAGTGCTGTTAACCAACAGGAGACAGGCTGAAGAGATGTACAATAAAGGCACAAGTTAAATATTGCACGTGCGATAACACTGAATGAACAGCGGAAAGCTAAACAACCGCAAAGCATATTTATATTTCAAAAAATAAAATCTTTCGTAGTTATCGGTTAAATTATTTAAACTTTAGTGTCTAAGGTATACACATTCATGTAAATACAATAATCGAGGAGAGTCGACAGTAAAAAATAACACAAAAGTGAAAAACATTTAACCACGGTGTTCTCTTTATTTCTCGCACCCGGGCTTATCAGCGAAATCCGAAACGACCCGAACAAAAGTGAACACCTTTTATGAGACTTTATCTTATCAAAGTAGAGAGAGACACCATTCCAGAACGGATGACGTGACGACGGCGGCTGTCAACTTCAGGCAGGGGCGATAATGCTGAAAATGATGAGTGAAGAATGCACTGTTTGTGCGGTATCCGTCCATAGCCGGGAAAACCCAAATGAGTCTCCACCCTAAACGTAAGATCGATGAACAAATATGGTAGGGACTGATACTGTTGATTGGTCAAATCAGAGTGCGCAAAGCACAGCAGCACAAATTTCGACGGGGTTGTTGGTACTAGTGGCAACCGTAGCGCCTATCAATGTCGCAATCCAGATTGACGTGTTCGGGACGAACAATGGTCCGAAGTAACATTCCATGGACGACATGACGAAATGTAGGAGACTAACTTTTTGCAAAGATACCTTTGTGGACCATTATCTCGCAAACCGTATTCAACTCAATATTTTCCTACCCGTTGATATGCTTTGTCGGTTCAGACGACCTTCACCTGACAAGACTAGCTGTACGGACTTTTATACTTTTATGCCCTTTACAAATGTTGCTCTCCATGTACAAATGAACATCATTGAGTTTTTTATTAGTTCAAAACTTGATATCAAAACCAATTTTGGCCAATAGCTGCTGTCGACAAGATCCCTTTCTTTCCCATGGTAGCACAGTCCACCACTTTTTGGTCAGTCTCATGTTTGACAATCCACCATTTAATAGTCAATACTTATTTAAATTTCTATGAATGTTAACTATTATCATCAATATATATATCTTTGAGAATAACAAATAACTATTGAAAAACAACTGGCGAATTTTTGATTTGATGATCATGACGACGATGGTGTACTACCTACTAAACTGGGCGAGCCACTCACAAAGTGTGATGGTGGTTTTTGATGGTTAAAACAGGGTTACTTTTATTAGCGCTTGGAAGCCATTTTGGACTGATTTATACCAGCAGTAAGGATGCTGTTGGGGCCACTGACAGAGTGTGATGGGGGTTTTTGGTTGGAAAGACAAGAATGATAAGGTTATTTCAGGAACCTGACGGACATCGATTTTCCTGTAGTCAACTTTTTTTTTCTTGTGTTCATTTATTAGGCTCAAGTGCCATAGGCATAACGGAGCCGAGTTCATTTTCATTTTCACTATGATTACAACAACAACTTAGCTAACTTAGGTACAGAAGATGTACAAATCGTCCGGCTGGTGGCTAGAGGTAGAGACGAAAGTACATTATCTTTCGTGTCTTTTAAAATTGGAATAAGCATGGACTTGAAATCCAAAGCGCTGGCTACCTCAACATGGCCGAAAGGAATTGTTTACCGGGAGTTCTCCGATAACAGAACGAGTGAAATTTTTTGGCGACTTCTACCTGCTGCCGCGTCTAAGTCTCTCAGTGGAAGAGATTGTATCAATGGAGTAAACGACCATAAACCCTGCGTTTGGTTTAGGCCGAAATGCACACCTGACACACGCCTCAACGAAGCTCGTAATCCTCTCCTTGACCTTCTTCTACATTCTTCGAAATTTGTACGCTTTACTTCTACAATTTGGACTCCGGGACGCACACTTGCCGCAAGCTCTAAGGAAGCCCCTATTCCTCTCATCGCAGTCGAGCCTCCGCTGTCAGCGACCAGCAGCCGTCCTGGTCCTGTGTTTGAGTTGGAAGATGGGGTCTTCCGAACACCGATTTCAGGCAAGTATGCTGTAAATCCGAACATTTCGTGCGCTGATCAATTTGCTGTTTTCAGTCAAGCTTCGTTACACCACGTTCAGTCATCTTCTGCAATTTGGACACCGGGACGCACACTTGCCCTAAGCCTCAAGGGAGCCCCTATTCCTCTCATCGCAGTCGAGCCTCCGCCGCCAGCGATCAGCAGTCGTCCCGGTCCTGCGTTTGAGTTGGAAGACGGGGTCTCCCGAACACCGATTCCAAGCAAGTACACTGCTGTCTCGAACATTCCATGCGCTGATCAATTCGCCGTTTGCAGTCAACCTTCATCGATGCAACGTCGCATTATCTCTACAAATTGGCGACTCGAATCTGCTGCCAGAGTCACAGTGACCGACGTTAACGAAACACCACCGCTAGCGATCAGCAGCTGTCACGGCCGCTCACGAACTTCGTACAATGCCGTCTCTGGGACCTCCCACCGTAGCAATCTCAGTGTGCACGGACTGCAAGTTTACTACCAGAATGTCGGCGGTATGAACTCTAGTCTGGTCCAATACTTTCTGGCTAGTTCGGACTGACATAATCGTCCTTACTGAGACATGGCTCAATGATAACACTCCCTCCATAGCTGGTTCACCCTACAAGGCATTTCGGTGCGACCGAAGTGCACTAAATAGTCGAAAAGTTTTTGGTGAAGGCGTTTTGATCGCTGTACGTTACGATCTAGAATCGCACATCGTTGAAGATTAATCCTGGAAGTCGATGGAGCAAGTTTCCGATACTCCACTCCAGGCTCGTAGCCGTATTCTACGAACCACCTCCCTCATTAGAGTTCCACACAGGGGAACGGTCTACGGGACGAACTCTGGAATGATTGCTTTGCCACGTGCTTTTAATTGTTTGTCGTCTGTTTTTGATTTTAATATGTCGCGAGACTATACAAGAAGACAGTTTTTGTTAGCGTCAAGATAGATTTTTTTTATCATTTGGACACCAAATTAGTCTGTTGATAATTAAATGATGATGTAATGAAGAAAATGGATATAGTTTTTGGCTCAGGAAGTATCAGCACAGCGGTCCCAAGCTTAATGAATCGCCCCCAAAACATAACTTACATCGAATAACCCCTCAAATATTCACAGAGAATCAAAACAAAAACAAAGATTCTAGTACAGAAATGCGGGAGAATGTATTGCAAACTGCAAGGTGCCTAAGGGTTCTACCAACAGCGAGCCATTTTTTAATCTCTAGTTTCCTCGAGAGTTTCCTGTTGATTTTGGTGTTTCGTTGCGTACACCTCTGATACGATAACTGTTGCAAAAGAGCCGGCATTAAATCGACCATCGTAATAACACTGACAAACCGACATGAATGACAATAGAAAATGTCTTAATATTTCTGTTCAAATCATATTACTGACATCTATCTTCGTGTTTGCTGAGAACGTTTATTGAAGCCACGAACACTCTTGGGAACTTGATAAGAAGGTTCATGTTCAGATAAAATGATTCTATAGGTGTTGACCGATGAGATCGCGGGTAAGTCACTTGGCCACCTTGTGTTACCACCCTAAAAAACACAATCCGCCACACTTCAAACACACTCGCCACCACATGAAAGATAAATTCATATCTGGCACCACTTACATGAATCGATTGTTTGTTTTCTCACTGTTTCGTTTCCCTCTCGCTTGCACTCATGTGATTTAAATGATGCATATGTGTGCATGAATGAACCGCCAAAAAGGTCCATGGTTGCCAATGAGCATAAATTTTCGATTGTAGTATTGACAGATAGGTTGAAACACAGAAACACCTTCCGACACACTGAAACACAAACACAACGTGACAGAGTGACTTACCCCCTGATCGCTGCACATTTGAATCGGCCGTTCTGGATTCTTGATGAATAGTGAAGATTGAGTTTCATGTCGGTTTGTCGGTGGTAATAAGACGAAGGGGGAAATGCAAAGGGGGGGGGTGTTTTTTGGGGGAAAAGGGCCAAGGGGGGAACAAGGGGGCGGCAGAGTTTTTTTTTGGGGAAAAAGGGGAAGGGGGAGGGGAGGGGGGGGGGGGGTGAAAAGAATAAAAAAATTTTATAGGGGGGGGGGGGGTGGGGGGGGGGGGGGGTGGGGGGGGGGGCGGGGGGGGGGGGGGGGGGGGGGGGGGGGTTTTTTTTTTTGTTTGGGGGGGGGGGGGGGGGGGTTTGAGCACTCATGATTTCTTGAATTTGACGTATTGGACCGACACCGTTTCGACTAGAACAACCTAAATAAATCGTTATTTATACATCAATATTAAAATTCATATTTAAGAAGTTTTACCCCAATCAATGACACTTCCGCCGCCATGTTTGACCGTTAGAGCCTGGTCTTTTGGATTATATCGTTGTCCTCTGGGTTTTCGAACATTTCGGATGACGTCTGATGAAATTAGATTGAACTTACTTTCATCATACCACGGAACCTTCTCCCAATCGGATTTTGACCAACATCGGAATCGTCTGGCAAAACTCAAGCGGGCCTTTCGGATCTTTGTAGATATCAGCGGCTGCTTGTCTGGTCGATGAGTGAAAAGTTTAGCCTCACAGAGACGGCGTCGAACAGTTCGGGAGCTCAGGTTGAGCTGCAAGTTCTCCAAAGCATAGCGGATAGCGTTGCAGTCATCCGTCTTCATTTTTAACGACTCAGATCATTGCTCTGTCCTCTTTTTCCTGGTTTCCTGTCTGTCAAGTTGGAATGCAAAAACCTCTAGTAAATTCTTCCTCCTGTCGTGTCTGTTTTTCCTGATTGGCTTAAACGACGGCATTGCGAGCATCGATACTCAACGATTTCTTCATCACAGATAGTTACAAACTCAAGCACAACAACAAAAAACAATTTGCTCGAATCTCTTGAACAAAGAACGAGTGTCAAATAAACACTGAATGCCTTGGTGCTCTTTTTCTATCCAGTTTCACTTTGACAGCTCATTGTGTTGTGAGTTGCACATTTAAAGTAGTCTATCGAACATTCAACGTTTATTAGCCTATTTCAAACATCATATTAGGATATTAGTATCAACCAACAACCTTTAAAATTTGATCGAAGTAAGCAAAGTACGATTTATTATTTTCAAAAGAAATTATGCACACGACTTGGTGCATTTTTTATGTCTGATACTGTATGTTCCCCAAAAGCAGCAAGCAAAACATGTTTCAATGGAGGTGGAACCGCCATTCTATCTCTTTTTACTACTATCTCTATTGAAAATTCATAATAATTTCTATTCTTATTCATGTCGATATGTTGGTGATACAATGCTTGATGTATGTTCATCAAAATACAAGACAATATAAAAAAATCTATCAAAGCATCTCCTTATGTTCAAGTTAAATACAACGTGTGATGAACAATTAGGTGCATGCGCGGTTGTCTATATAAAAAAAACTACAAGGGACAGCCCAATGGGGTTGGATGCAAAAATGACGTGAGGTTGCGTAGCAATGAGTAATGAAAGTTATTCAGCCTTATTCTGCGTGGCGTGTGAGTCGAGACGACTCGCTCTCACATACAAGGTAACAATTGTCGCCTCGTGTAAGGTGACTCTCCGTGCAAATCAAATGGAGAGCTGGAAGATTAAGGTGAACGAAGCCAAGAGCCAAGCCATCGTTTTTCGTCATCGACCGTCACCAAAGCTGCTACCACCTGCTGATTGTTTCATTCGAGTTAACGGCCAACCGGTTGAATGAACGAATGAAGTAACCTACCTTGGCGTCGCCATCGACGACAAGCAACTCTACCGTACCCATACCGAAAAGCTCAAGAACAGGTGCATCGGACTACTGAAGTCGCTGTATCCACTGATCTCCCGACGATCCAGACTGTCACGACGGAACAAACTGGCAGTTCACAACGCAATCATCGCACCGATACGTGTGCCGAGACCCACAAACAGAAGCTGCAAGTGGCCCAAAACCGGCTGCTGAGGACAATCCTGGATGCCCCGTTCGATACGAGAATATGTGACCTCCATCACGCTGCAGAATGCAAGACTATCCAGACCCATGTAGACAAGTCAATCGAGAGCTTCATCATGAGTGCGGTGGCCTCGAACCACCCGCTCATCCGAGCACTGGTAAATTAGGTTAACAAATAGTAGGTTAAGTAGGTTAAGAAATTAATAATTAAAACTCAACACCGATATTAAAATCAAAATTAAAAACACAGAAAAACAACACACAACATACCCAAGCAGCACACATTGGCCAAACATGGTTACAGAAACTTGATTGTGACTTAATTGAGTCACAAATCAGTCACCTCAACCGGTTTGTAACAAGTGCTACTAGGGTAACATACATTGATATGTAAAATTACCACCAAAGGATGAAAAGTTTGCTAAATCACTCACATAAAACAAAAAATAATATGTTACAAAACAAAAGACAAAAATAAAATGAAATTAAATCGTAAAAAAATCGCTTTTTAAGGAGTTACGGAAAATTATTACTTGATTATTTCTTGAGAATGTTTGTGCTCCCATTGCAATCTTCGCTCAATGGTTGAGGAAGTGTAATGTGAAATAAATTAATGTCGTTGAATTGTTTCAAATTATTCATAAACCGCTAATGATCTATACAGCTTTGAAACAAACATCATATTAAATTTGGTTGATTGTTATACGAAACATGGATGATCGTCATACGGATCTAACCATAAGACAATCATCCGATTTACGAATGTTTTTCGATAAAGGGCGCAATCAAATTACTTTCCAGAAGATCTTGGGATGATGTTTGAGTTCAGTGTAGGAACTGTATAGATCATTACACGATGGCGTCATCAATGCAGTTTTGACAGTTTTTGACTTAGAATATAGTCGGTAAGATCGGTTTTAGATTTTCTGCTCTAAATTTATAACGATTGAAGTAAAACAGCCGGAAAACAGACACCGGTGCTTATTTGGACATCATTTCCTGAATCTAATCGAACCGAATACGGAAAAAGCCAATGAAAAATTTCGTTTGAGCGGTTCGAATTCTAACACCTTGTAAACAAGCTCCCTGAACTGTCAAAAAAGTGAGGTTAATACATTCCGTGCAATGATCTATATTATGGTTTCAATTGAAAAGCGAATTCTACTGTCTTGCTCTCTTTCATTTATTACAGCGCCTTTATACAACTTTTGAGGGATTCTTTAGTATAGACAGAAACACAACAGTGCTGGCTAGCATACTCTACAAATAATAGAATGAAAAACGTATAGTTTATTGGAATATGAATGAAAGAGAAAGTAATCAAAGAGAGTCTCTCAATGTTAGATTCGCCCCAGTGAAAAAAGAATTTATCGACTAGCGACAATCGATTCTACTCTCATTCTGTACGTTATAGGGAAACTGCCCCCATATTAATCTCATTGTTCCTATATTCATCCTACGATGAATCAAACAATTGGTTAGTTGAAGGATCGGTTTCGTTTTCTAATAATGTTTGCTTACGTTAAATAACTACAACAAACATTACTAACTAATCCTGTCACGTGTATATCGTCTTGTTTCAAGTAGGATGAATTGCAAAGTGATGAGATTAATATAGGTACATCTTCCCTACCTAATGTTGGAAGTAGTGCGGTGTATGGCGCATCTGATGCGCTATACAACGCGCTTTTTCCGACATTAGGTACAACGTATGGAGCGACAGTAAAATCGTTTGTCGCTAGTCGATAAATTCGGGTTTCAACTGAAACGATAATATATAAAGTTGCAAAACGCTGCCTACGTAGATTAATATCTGTCAATACTGGAAAAGCCAATAATTCCAAACCTATTCAATTCACGAACCGAAGTTATAGTTTTTCAAACAGAATATTTATTCATTCTTAATAACGAAACCATTTTACTAGTTAGCTGAGACGTATTAAGCACCATATGACCCTTGCCTTTAACATATTCAAAATTTAACTCAACACCTCAATGTACTCCGCCGGAATATCCTCTCTACACTGGATGTATCCATTTTTGGTTTTATAGAGGGTATGCCCCTCTGGAGGCCTAATCCTCAAAATCCTGTATCGTACCGAAGTCTTCTGCGGTGGCTTATCGTACATGTGAATGTAATGCCGACCCATTCTTTTCAGTGCTCCTGCCATGATAAGCGGAAGTGCCTTATTGTTTGTAGCATGATACAAAAACTCTGGCCTTTCGGGTGCCGTTAAAACCTCATAGTTATCACAGAAATGTACACTGTGACCGTTGACAGCACGTACTTCTTCCCCGCGCACCTCGAACCGTCCTTTCTGATCCTCGGCAATGATTTGCAGCATGCGAGATTTACTAGCTCCACTGAGCTGCTGCAGCACATCAAATTCCACGAAAGCATTCGGGTCCATGTGCTCGGCAACGGCAACCGAGTGTCTCAAAAACCACGAGAACTTCTGCGGAGTTAATCGTGCCTCAGGTGGAGTAGCACCACTGCGTGATGAGCGATGGCGGTGGAAGCGATCCGGTTCACTCGACATTGATGCCGTATGTCTTGGGTTGGGTTGGAGTGAACTGGACCCATTGTTAAATCGTGTGTTCAGTCTTTCAGTTGATTTGAAGCCTAAAATATGAAATAAGAAGCTGTGAATATGAGTATAAATGTTATTATAGACAAATGAAAGACCATCCACTTGCCTGTAACATAATCACGCGAATTACAATTTCTGTTATAGTATTATGCATATAGTATCGTAACTAATACTTATTTCCAACATCACTCGACACCTACTACTTGTCACGCATTCACGTCAAACAATGAGACATTTTGATTGCAAGATATTTCCAAATTTGTACACTTCCTTGCTCATCTAATATAGCTATGTTTGTTTTCTAATTAGATACAGGTCTCTGTGGTAGGATATGCGATGAAATCATCACTCATATGTACTTGCCGGCAAGCGTGTCTGAACCCCACAAATATATTTACAGCGCATGCGTCGTTCAGAGTTCTCTGTTGCTT
>JAHHFK020002874.1:0-54033 GCA_024533555.2 Aedes koreicus
TTTTCGGCGAAATAAACCTGCCTGTACGTGATGATGATGATGATGATGATGATGATGATTTTGATGATGATGATGATGATGATGATGATGATGATGATGATGATGATGATGATGATGATGATGATGATGCTTACCCCTACAAAGGTTTTTGCTAGACGATTTTATCTCTAAGATAATTAATTTGGTAGATGTTAGATGTTAGGTGTGTTAGATACGGGATCAATGGTGAACATTTTCTCATCGGAGAATACGATGATGGTATGCTTCTTTTTTAATGCTGACACCAAAAGTTTCGAGCGCTCCAGCCGTAGTTGTTTGATTCGGTTCGTAACAAGGTGGTGCTTTACTCTTGCCCTGGACGAACATTTCAAGTCACCTTTGACCAACCGTTGCATGGTAGTTTTTGAAAGATCGGCTTCCTTAGCCAATTTCCGGATCGATCTGATAGGATTTCGCCTCACTTTGTCTCTCACTGATCTGATGACCTTCGGTATGCGAGCGGACCGTGGACGGCCACTGCCCGGCTTTCGTGGACGTGGTCCATCAAGAAGTGAACGTTGGATATTGTAAACAGTAGCCAGGTGGCATCCCATAATCGTTGCAATTTGTTTTACGGGCTTTTGGGCGAGCAGCAAAGTAGTCACAACCTCCTTTGCGTACATTTCTCTCAACTTTGTTACTCGCGAACTACTGTTTTGTTTACATCGTCTCAGAGTATACAGTCAGATGATTACACACATTCATTAAAACAGTTAAAATGATGTTTAAAGCTACCCAAAAATAAGTATTGAAAGCATTCGCATTTGTTTATGGGACATACTGTATAACTGAGTACAAGGCTCTGAAGCTTGAATAATCTTTACAGGGCCACCTTATTATTTTTAAAAAGTTTTTTTTTCTAGAGTTGAATTTATTTGCTACAGCACATTAACGAAATGCCGACAAAGAATTCAACAAGATGACAAATAATAGAAAAACAGGCGGTAGAAACTCTTTCGACCAATCTCTTACTTCGTTACAAACCTTCAAATATGTTGAAACTGTTTCCCTAGCGCAATTAAGCTCTTTTTCAACGCCACTGAATATTTGCAAAAAAAACTGAATTTACAATATGCCGTAAAGTTCAATTGCCATTTCCTGGACAGTAACATTGTGCCTGCAACACAATATTTTGACTGCTGTATTCGAGTTAGCATCAAACGTTATTTTCCAAAGCCCCTTTTCAGTCTAATGATCTCATTATTGCCCGTTTTCTTGGTACGAATAGTCATATTTTAAAATGAATGCTCCAAACAATTTGTAGAACGTCTAAGAACTACTTATGTGTAATCGAATCACTGTCAATCCATCCCAAAAATGCCCTAAATCATCCAGTGGTTCAACTAAAGCCAAAGCAACCGTTGCTCTTTTCAGGGGCCCCACAGCATCAAATCAAATCATATGGCCCTTTTCAGGACCAACTAATAATTCCAACGAGTTAATAATAAAACGTTCTTAGATTTCTATATGTTCGTGGAACAACTAACCTAACGTTGCCTACGTCAGCAATGCATTCGTGTCTTGTGCACAACCCCACTTATATATTTTTTTTCAATGCAATTTAATTGTTCAAATAAAAGCTTTTCAATTACCTTCGAAAATTATTAGAAAGTACGCAAACAATAAATTTAAAAACCAACGTAGCACACAAGGCGTAAACACCAGGAAATTCCACAACGCATTGTGAATAAAAAGTTTAACCACGGTGTACAGACCAACAATTGACCGAATCCCCAAATGCGGCGAAACCACGTCTAACCACATAGTAACACATATTTTAACGGGTCTACGTTCTCGAAAATACACTAACTTGGTGGTGTTGGCTCGTCTATCCTCAGCTACGGATACATGCATGCCTTCGAGCCTGGGTGAATGGTACGTAAAATGCGGTTAAAATATATTATCTGTCATTATAAATCATCAAAAACGCTCATTGCACTCGTCTCTTCGCCCATTTCGTACGTGCTCGGATGAACTGAACGGCAGCCCGATGGTATAATAAAATTTTAATTTCAGACTTATTTCATTAATATATGACTCACTGAGGCAAGATGCCTGCATAATTTATTTGTGTTCTAAGATGAAAGATAGAAATTTCGAAACTAATGTGAAGTTTACGAAATTACCATTTTTTTATGTTTTCAGTTATTTTCTGGGATTATTCTCGCGAAATGAATGAGAAAATTATCAGTAGGAATCAATATAAGAATTTTCCTTTTAGCAGTCATGATTTCGGTAACCATATTTACTTTGCTCTACTCGATGTCCCTTGCCCCTCTGCTAATAAACACGTGCCTTGCCCGAGTAGTATCAAAAACTATTGTGCTCCGTTATCGATTTCAACTAGCCGGACGTGATTGGCATGCTTTATTACTGCTTTTCTGACCGGCACCCTATTCTTTCCTTCCTGTTTGGTGATTGTGACATTCGATACTCTGACAGTAGAAAGTGTGCCACCCTCTTTGAGTAAGAGAGACTATTGGCAAACCCAGTAAACACAATATCCAGACGAAGAAATTATACGACTTCCAGGATGCATATAAAAATCATATAATCGGAGCATGCAGGCAACTGCGTGGTGTCCCAATTCCAAGCTGCTATCAGTTTGCTCTTTGCTGGTACCATACCCATACCAAAACAATAAATTTATGACAATATCATATTCAATTTTACAGCTCTCCGGGACTTTTGGTAGTATATTTCGTTTCGGATGGTGGAAATCGTTCTGTGCGAACATAAAATTTAGGGTACTTTATATGCATAACACTTGCCTTTTGGAGAAAGTGCTATGTTTTGGCTATCATCTCATTTGATTTAACACAGTTCTTTTAAGCAACGAATATCACTAAGATTTTATATTTATCTACAAAGTATTGAAAATTACGCTTCGATTGTTAGAAGAAACATAATTCTCAATACTAAATGTAGGGTAACGGGATGTAATGTTAGCCTATCACCTTCATTTGGCCTATGTGCCATATATGTCATTAATTTAGCGATAATCAACAAAATCATGTTGGTATTAGGATGACCGATGTAATCCGAAGCAATTGAGACAATATTAATCAACTTTTAGTTGTTCACTTCCGCGTAATTTTCGATTTCTTGAACTTTTGGGGCATCATGATTTAACTGGTTAAGCTGAACAGATTATATACACGATTTTCAAATGATCTAAATTGGGCCAAATTGAACCGATGAACCGAGTAATGCAGTCTGGATGTACAGAAAATAGTTACACGTTACAAGTTACGAAAATAACAATAATTTTACAAGAAAATCGTAGACCCAATGTAGAGGATAAGTGGAAATGCATGAGTTTGCGGTTGTTTATATTAAAGTGGCTCATCTAAACACAAACCGAACCGTTTGTTTTGAGAAATTTTGTGTTAAGTAAACCGAATAGAGCTGGCAATGCCATCGAAAGGGACGAAGTTGCATCCATGAAAAGACCCAATTTGGTGCTTATAAACCGACATTACATCCATATCCCTCGAAAGTTTCTGACTTTATAAACAGAGTGGTGTAACTTTTCGTGATACAAACTACCAAATGTCTTATCAAACTTATCTTAGAAAATGTATAACTAGTTGAATCTCGCTTACAGTTTAAAAACTTAATGAGTTATAATAAAAAATGTAATCGATCGTTGCATAATAGGCTTAGTCAAGGGACACATACCCTTTTCATCTTTCTTGGCATTTAAACTTTATTGCTCATCATCCTACTCTCAATTTAGTGTTCTAAATTTACTTCTATAGTAATTAATTGATAGCTTGTGATGCCATTTAACATTTGTATGCACATGCTCATGTTCATTGTGTACCCACTAACCAGAATGTCAAGATTTTTTTTGTTTTTGTAAAATTCGTAGGCAAGGCCGGAGAGCAAGCCACCTACCTGCTGGTAGATCACCTTCTAGTGATGCGTTACGGGGTATCAGATCTACCGCAAATATTAGTCCGAACTACTTCAAACTAGAGAAACATATAATTTCAGGCGTGCAATGAGCAAAGTCCTTATTACATTTTATTAATTGTTAAAACAGACAAGACTCGGGTTGTTTCACCGATTATGAGCTTGAAACTGAAACACGGATAACATGGGTTATTTTTCATCTATGCGGGGAAGGTAACTCATCAAATCTTCCGGTCCGCCTCTAAGCCTCTTGTTTATTGATTTAAACCCAACATCTGCGACAATAACATCACAAAAAAATAATCCTATTCTTTAATACTTATTTACTCATATTAAAGTCAAAAGAGTCACATACTTGATTAAACAGCCTAAAACATGAATCTAGCGGGTTCTTTCGTCCACAACAGTTGGCGATTCCATAGCTGACGAACTGGTGCATGTAACCTTACATGCTCAAGAATCGATGTTGCAAATTACCACGTCGCCGGCGTCGGTGGTGTAGTGGTAAGCGTGACTGCTACTTGGCACCCCAGTGGGTCTGGGTTCAATTCCAGTCGACGTCGGTGGTTTTTCTGAGGCGAAAAAATCTGGTCACGTCTTCCTTCGGAAGGGAAGTAAAGCCGTTGGTCCCGGCTCATATTCATGAGTCGTTAGGTAGGGTCCAGGTGGTGGAGTCGTCTTGCTGGCGTCGTCGGTGATTGTCATCATGTGAGGAAATAGGCCGACGTAAAATAAAGAAAAAAAAAACAAATGACCACGTCAAAGACAAACTACCGTTGAAGCAAAACTCGACGACTCGATAACGGTTGTATATTCAGCAGCGCATATTGCGGAAGATTGACAGGCTCGTTCCATGGGAGGCGGGGTAGAGCATATCTGTTGAACCATTTCTGGACTCCTTCAATGCGTGCAATATATGAACGGCGTGGTACGGAGCCCAGATCTGCACTTCGTATTCCAGTACACTACGAACTAAGGCATAATACAGTGACACTTAAGTGCATGCTTATCGTTGAAATGGGTGGTGTTACACCGAAAGAAACCAAGCATTGAGTTTGCTTTCGCGGTTGTTACGGAGATGTGCTCGTTAAAACGAAGCTTACGATCAAGTGTGACCCCAAGGTCCTTGATCGACGTGACCATCAAGTGATATGTCGTTTAAGCCGTAGTCGAACGTAACATTGGATTGACAATGAGCAAATCACTTTGCAGTTAGCCGCATTCATCTGAATTCCGTTTAAGTAACACCATTTAGATACATTCTCAAAATCAATCCGAGCTTACGATCAAGTGTGACCCCAAGGTCCTTGATCGACGTGACCATCAAGTGATATGTCGTTTAAGCCGTAGTCGAACGTAACATTGGATTGACAATGAGCGAATCACTTTGCATTTAGCCGCATTCATCTGCATTCCGTTTAAGTCACACCATTTAGATACATTCTCAAAATCGGATTGTAAAGCACAGCAATCTACAAGCGATTTAATTACACGGAACAGCTTCAAGTCATGCGCATAGAGCAATTTACCGGAGTTGAGTCCTTCGCACAGATCGTTGATGAAGAGGATTAATATAAGAGGGTCAAGGTGGCTGCCCTGCGGGACACTGGAGGAAATATCTCCTTGACATAAGCTTTACGTGAAGACAAATACGACTGAAGCCACTGAATAATCCAAGTGGGTAGTTCAAGGCGGTTCAGTTTTTCAATGGCCAGTTTATGAGGTACCTTTTGAAAAGTCAACGAAAATGGCATCGACCTGGCATCATTTCTCCAGCTCGTTGATCACAGTAGCGGTGTATGTCATGAGGTTCGATGTCGTTGATCGCTTTTTGACAAAACCATGTTGATGCTCAGAAATCACTGACTGTACAACAGGGTACATCACGTCATGTAACATACTCTCGAAAACTTTCGCTAGGCAGTTGAGGATTCTCAACGCCAGCTTCCAAGCATCAGTAGACACTCCTTCGGTCAGTCATGAATCGATTGAAGACCGTAGCAACGGGACAAGACAGTGAGTGAGCACACTGTTTGATAAAGACAGGCGGAATGAGATCAGGACTGGGGCCTTTCGATGCATCGACTGCGTTGAGAGCATCGAGAATATCGTCATTATTGAAAGTGAACAAAGGGAGACGGAAGGCTTTCCAAGTATTGCTGCAACAGCGGAGGTGAGTTGTCGTCGTGTACGGAACAGAAAAACTCAGCAAAGAGATTTGCAGTAGAGAACTGTGAGTAAGAGCTACGATATTATTTAGTACGTAATGAGGAACAGGTGGTTATTCACCGATTGTCTTTCGATCTGCCAAATTTGGAAGACGTCTGTGTTGAGCTATCTCAAATTATAATAATCCGTCCACTATATCACAAAACATTGTGATTGGTTGAGCGGATTGTAGATAACGAAATCATTGGGTATAGGACCAAGTCTCCCCCGGTTGGTGCGAAAAAGATGAGCTTAGAAGTCAATAGAAGCGTACAGTTGCCAGAAGGTATGAAATGCTTGTAGTGAAGCTAAGTTCACCAAATCCTTCAATCGTTATTCAAGGTATAAATTGCTCTATAGGACGCTCAACTTGTTTGTAGGAGATGTAGTAGGATTGTTTGTAGAATGTAGTTGAACTTATTGGAAGTTTACGAAAATAAAGAGTATTTCGAGCAACGGATGTGAACTGTTGCGTTGATTGTTTCTTATTCACTATTATGCTATAGGCATAGCGCGTTATCTTTAGTTTTCGGTTATCTTTTATTCGGTGGCGCGAGTAATTGAGTTAGTACAGAAAAAAAGATCTAGAAAACTGCTGCTAATGCGTGGATAAAAAAAGTGACTAAATGTTCCGATTTTTCAGGCGATTACCTTGCCACCTGCTGGTCGGTCCACCGGCCAGTAGTCAATATATACTGTGAAAATTTGACAGCGCATTGGAGAGTGCAAAAATGTCGATCTATGATTTGTTCCTACCGCCAGCTCCATCCCGGCCTAAAAAAGTCGTCCATCGTAGCTCACTTCGTATTGGCCAGATACGATCACGGAAACATCTTCAAGATTCTTGCACTTCTAGAGAAGGGAGATTCAATCGAGTGAAAGCCTGGTTCCGGCCGTCCGACCGTTTTAAGCGATCGGAGGATTCAACAGAAGCTCAAACGGACGAAGGAAGGCTAGGTTGCCACTTATTTTCGTGCGTTGGGCCAGGAGGTATTAGAAGTATTTGGCCAAAATGGATATCCACATGCGGAAACTTGGAAACAACGGCTGAAGATTCTGGTCAAAGAGATCTTCCCGGCGACGCAAAATGTACCGAAGCATGCCAACCCTCCCAACGTGCCCCAGCTCCACCCAATCGAGAGTTTCTGGGCCAATTTGAAGAGGAGAGTATATTCAAATAATTTCGTGGCCAAAACGACGGATGATTTGATCAAAAGGTGACCAAGGAACTCAAGAATATGCCTACAAGCTTCATTTTTTTCACCTATCGCCAAAGTTTCGGCTAACTGCCACAAGGCAGTACGACAGGCAGTAGAAGTATTTTTGTGAAGTTTTTAGTTTTTAATGAATAAAATTCAATTTGGTTTGTTAAAATATCTTCTTTTTCCGTTCTTTTGTACCATCCATCCGAAAAAAAAGTCGCTTTTTGTAATGCGATCATTATGACAAGTAAATAATTATGAACAGCCATACTATTAGTTCACCTTATTTGCCATATCACCATGGTGTCGATACTTTGTTGCAAACTGCTTTGTTATTGGTTATAGTGCATTATAATTTATTTATTTTTCGATTATCTACTGTACGAAGGCGAACAGATCATATGAGCACAGAAAAAAACCAATTAAGCTACATCCCGGTGAGATGTGTTGGTTTGCAGATGTGGTGGGCCAGTGGTGGGGATTATAATTAATTGAAATCTCTATTATTCCTTTGCCATACTCGCCAGATCGCCATATCTTGGAACAGGTAAACAACTGTCCAATTGTGTGATTGACTCCTACAGCTTCCTTACTGTTTATATAAATCGTCCTTCGTTCGTGAGGCTTCAACTTGATTGATTCAGATATAGTTTGTAGAAAGCAGTTGTAAAAGTTGAAAGTTAACGAAAGAAAGTGTTTTCTTTAAGCATCGACTGTGAACGGTTGGGTAGATGTTTTATCGGGCATGACGCGTTTCGTATAATTTCGGATACCTTTTGTTCGGCGGCGCGAGTTTACTAACGGTTATGAACCATAAATATGATCACATCACTTATCAAGGTGATTTCTAAATAGTATGGTGAGCCATACCCTACTAACATAAAACAAAACCTCCTTCCTGTGACCTTTGTCGGGATGCAGAGGTTAACCCGGTCCCTAAACAGCAAACGTCACACTAACATTCCTTCCCTATTCCCTCCTGATTGCAAGGACATGACCAGCGCCGTTATAGATTATTAAAGAAATTTAGTCAATGAAACGTTACAGTAAGAATGGTCGGTTACTCCCAGCCCCATTCAGTTGATTCATTGTGCAATTTCATTGATTCGGATCAATCACGGAATAGCAACCATTGATACGTGCAGTCAGTCAAGCTAAACTAAGCGTTTGCGAGTGGTACACCCATAGTGACCATCTGGCGATCCAAATTAGCACCGGAGTCGGAACACTGGGTCAAACGGTGGATGAAAACGTAAAGTGGAAATGGAAGGCTTTCGATATGGACCTTTCCGTTGAGGCACTCCATACAGACAGCACCTTCTCAAACGTGGATGAGTTGACAGCAATGTTGACTATGACATGTGACACAACCAGGCCAAGGAAGATGGAGCCAAGTAACAAACGGCGCCCAGTATACTGGGAGTGTCAAGCTGCAGGTCATCGTGGAGGGGCTTTTCCCGAAACACGATCCAACGATCCAACGGCAACATACACTGTACAACGAAGTTGAAGGAGGCAACACCAAAGATATGCAAGTCACCAACAAGAAATTCGACGCCTTGGCGTAAAGTTTTGAGGTCAAACATCCGGGTACAAATGTTTCCTGACATTTTTAGGAGCGTGCTGCAGAGATTTCTGGAGGAAGGATGCTTCCCAGACAGGTGGTAGATTCAAAAGCTTATACTGCAACCGACGCCAGGAAAGCCGCTGGATCACCCATCATCGTATAGGTCTATATGCTTGTTTTGTTACATTCGGTGAGCTTTAGAGAAAGGCAATCCACAACAGGTTGACGAAGTGAAAAAGAGCATAGTTTGTCATCTGGTTTCGGCAAAAGATAATTTAGGGTGGATAGAATTACGATTGACTTTGAGAGTGTGTAAAAGACGTCCAAAAAGAAGCCGAGTAAATCGTTACTTTGCTGTGATAGCGATAGACGCAACGAATGCCTTCAATAGTGCTAGCTGGGAAACTATCACCGAGGCTCTTATAGAATGAGAGTTCTTGATTATCTTGATTCTGAGGAGCTACTTCCAGATCCGGCTAGCAGCAAAGTTGTTGCAAAGCCACTGAATCATCTTAAATATAACCCAAATAAGTGATAATTAAGTTGTTACAACTAATTATGGGAGTTTTGTGTTTTTGGGTAGTGTACGATACAAAAATGAGGCGGTGGTTGATTAAGGTCAAGGCGAGCCACTATCATTGACTTTGCGGACAACATCGTCCTGACAGTTTCAGGCGACACGCTGGAAGTGGTAGAAATGTTGGTGACTGAAGCGATTGACACGATTGAAGACTGGATGCATGTAACAAAGCTGCAGATAGCCCACCATAAAACGAAATTGCGATTATTCAGTAACTATAAAACGGTACAACAAGGTGATTCGCCGTTGGAGGACATACCATAGTGATGATCTGAGCTTCAACAGCCACGTCGAGTATACCAGTGAGAAGGTGACGATGACTATCAACTAGTAACTAAAATCATACCGAGTAACATGGTCCATTGTCACATCAGCAAGTGGCAGTTTTTGGATAGTGTTTCCTTATTATGGTGATCCAGCCTGGGTTTTAAAGTTGAAAACCAAGCAGAAGCGAGCGAAGTTAAATGGGACGTATGATCTCATGGCTATGCGAGTCGAGTGCTTACAAAACCATCTCGTAGGAAGCAGATTCGTTATCGCCGGAATAATACCTATCGGCAATACCCTAGTGGAGGACAATGAGTGCTACCAGCGAAATGAGATCAGAGGAGTTAGGAAGATCATGCAAGCGGTGTCAATGGCGGAGGGGCAGCAGCAGTTTAACACGGTGGAGAACGGAAGATGTCCACACAGGGTGAGACCAGTTCTATCATCCTGAGTTAACAGAAAACATGGTACACCACAGAGTAACACTCCGCCGCCCAGGACTCCTCAAGTTATGTGCAGCGGAGATAGAGGGAAATAGTTGGTAATGAGAAATAAGAACTTCTAGTTCGGATGACGATTGGAGGAAAATTGAAAATTTATTGTTGATTAATTACACTAGCTTACTTTGATTGACAGAGCTTACTGCTTTTCAATAAAAAAAAAGACTCACCGTGGTCTGACATTCCACTGGCAGGGAACTCTCCGTCGGTGCAGGATAGATGCATCGATTACTCGAGTCGTATGCAGCGTAGATTGGAGCTGAATGAATCATATAAGGTGCAAAAACTACCAAACTGAACATTTCGATGTAAACTTCTCTCGTTGTGTTATGTGTTTACCGTTTATTTCATCATAACATTCATATTCTGGTAGATTCGCTTCAATTCATATATCGTTTATTTAGAATCGACAAAATATTACAGAGAGATTAAAATGAGAGTACAAGAACAAAAATAATAACAGATCTTAAAGAATATAAGGATAAAGACTGGCATCTAACTAAATCATATATATTCCCACAAGGTATCGATCTAGGTTCACTGTTCTCATCTTAGTTTTAGTGTTTGATTTAATTCCTGATAGGAGTTTGAGTCGATTCACAACTAACACATCTTTATAGAGACTTCAAAGCTTTTAATTGGATTAGCATATTTGCTATGATTCATGCCATGTAATTTTCAGCCGATAATTTATAAAACATCTAACAAACTTATTATGAAATAATAATTAAAAACTTACAACTAACTACAATCTAAAGCTAATGTTAGTCAAAAACACATAAATGAGTTTCATAAACTCCAGAACACGCACAGCCAAAATATCTCGAACCGGTACATTGGGTTGTCTACTTCGAGCCCGAAGGGAATCATAAAGCTCAGATCTGACTCCACAATGCTCAGCACAAAACCAAATAATGTGATCTGCGTCCTGGTAACCTTGTCCACATTCACAGAGATTGCTGTCGCTCAGCCCAACTCGGTATAAATGAGCGTTCAAAGAATAATGATTAAACATCACACGAATGAAGTCTCGACCCACATCCATCCCTCCAAACCAAGATTTCTTCGACACCTTTGGGATGAAAGAATGTTGCCATCGCCCCAAATCTTCTTTACTCCATTTATACTGCCAGCTGACGAGTGACTGTTGACGAAAAATAGTAAAAAATTCATTAAAAGCGATTTGTCGATCATAAATATCGCCTTCTATAGCACCCACCTTTGCAAGCAAGTCCGCTCTCTCATTGCCCAGAATTGAACAATGAAATTGGACCCATACAAAGGTGATGATAAAATAACGCGTAGATAAAGCACTTAGAAGCTCCTGTATTTTCATGGCAAAATACGAGGAGTGCTTTACCGGCCTCAAGGACCAAATAGCCTCTATAGAACTGAGACTATCCGTGAAAATTAAATACTGATCCGGTGTTAGTGAGGCAACAATTTAGCGTAAAGTGTATTGCCGCTTATTCAGCGACATATACGAAACAAGGAGCTTGAAGTTTACGATTGGCGCTATATCTTTGTTTGTTTTGTTTGTTATTGATTTGTAGAATAAATAATTGAGCATAAAATTAATCTAATGATGTTTTAATAATAAATCAAAAGGCTCGCGTTGCTAAAATCGAGCTCTCCATGTGCCCAATTCGCGTTTATAGGTTTATGATCTAAAAGCTTCACTTTTATAGCAAGGTGCTGAGTCAGTAATAGATGGTTTAAATTCGCCATGCTTTCCGACGCCATGCTTTCCGTCGCCATACGACTTGGACATGGTTTTTAAATAATGCTCCTAAGGAATAGTTAAGAGTAGTCATTTTGAATAATTGAATAGAGCTCAGGTTTGAAAAGAGGCACAGTTTCTTGGCTCAGACATTTCTTCTTTTCGATCATTTCTCTAAAGCATCAGCTGGAAGTTAGAAGTGCGCGATTAAAGTTTAATTACGTTTTATTTGTTTCAAGTACAATCTGTAGGTAAAGTGAGTGAGTGAGTTTAAAAGATTGTAAGTGGTGTTAATCGTTTCGTGTTTCTTTCTTTGTTTAGTGGACTCAGGTCCTTTTTGAATCGCCAATTTTGCTTGTGTTTTTTATTTAAAATAATTCTACGAAAAAAGGTAAATATATTGAATCGAGTGAGCGATTTAACTTAATACTGATGTAGATTCGTGTTGGACGTGCAGCGCGCTGTGTTTTTTTCGTACGGCTGGAAATATTTATCACCTATCAGCGATCATCCAAGGCTCCGTCGTGGTGCTAATTGAATCCCGTCTAAGGATCATCGAGACCCGTGTGTTACGTGAAGGCCAGCCTCAAGAAGGCAGTTAATCGGAGAATCGAGTGAAGTCGCCAAAACTAAAAATAGCGAAATATCTCCCATCGGTCGTCCGAAGCCGAAGGTAAGGTCCCTCTCCGTCAATTTTGTGGACCGGAGCAATCCGAGAGCTCGTGCCGTCAATTGCACGCTGAGAACACGATCTAAACCGAAGGATAGAGGTTTCACCGATCCCCGCTCGGTGGAACCGATTGGTACGCGAAACCGGGTCGCTTTGGGTACGTAGGCCTCTATTCATATGGGCAGATCGCCCCGGGGACAGAAACGGCTTTCAAACGCCGCCATCACTCTCGTGGAACAAAATCGGAAGCTTCCGTTCCAGCCGCCACTCCCTCCGCATCTCTAGTTCAGCCATATTGTACACACGGGTCCTTCGTCATTGCGCGCCAAATCGCAGCGTGGACATCCTGGTGGCAACCATTGCACCGCCGCCATTTCGTCACCATTTTCGTTGAGCAGGCCGCAACGGACACATCGAGGTACCAACGGGCCCCATCAGTCGTCGAGTTTTCGAAAAACCTGCGCAGGTACGTGTAGAGCTAAGTTACATGGCCATGTTTGCTCTTCTCTTTCATTGTCGTCGAAACCGTCCAGTAGGAATAAACGAATCTAGCAATAAGAACAAATTCGATTGAGTTGTGATAAAAGTTTAGTTGCGTTTAACGCCAATTACACCGTGTCCAATATATTCTCATACAAAATAAAACTCTATTTATTTCAAATCGATAATCCAGATTTTATTGATAACTTTACCCATTATATTGCAATATAATATTGATCAACTACAGCATATGTTTTGGAATAACACCGCCTTTAACCTTCTTGACCAGCTCCAGACGTTTTTCGAAACCGTCACAGGCGACACGCACGACTTCCATCGGCATTTCGTCCCAAATTCGTTTGATTACGGGTTTGAATTGGTTTATATTAGACGCCCTGTGGTCATTTACTTTCGCCAGCATGTATGACCATACGAAATAATCCAAGGGATTCAGATCTGGTGAACTGGGAGGCCATTCATTCTTGTCCAAAAAGTCGGTCAAATTTTCTCGGCACCAGCCCTGAACGAGATTTGCAGTATGCGATGGCGCTCCGTCCTGCTGAAACACATAGTGATCATCTCCAAACACCTCTTGTACATATGGCTTGACAACTTTCTCCAAAACTTCCGTTTTATAATATACGGCATTCACTTTAACGCCTTTTTCGATGAAAACCAGTGGTAATTTGCCACGCTTGCAAATTCCTCCCCAAACCATCACTGACGCAGCACTTTGGAACCGTGGAATATTCCTATCACTCTCTGGAACAGTTCTCGAAGAGAAAGCCCACAATCTGTCGTTCTGGACATTGTGGGATTGTTGCAAGACGAATAACTTTTCGTCGGAAAAGATAAATTCTTCCCCACCGTGCCGCGACAAAAGCAGAATTGCTCTTTCGAGTCGTTTCTGCTTGGAAGGTTCGAAACTCCGTGAACCTTACGTTTCTTGAAAGCTTGGAATCCGAGGTCATTTTGCAGTATATTGTGCATTGACGATCTCGAAACATTCAGATCTGCGGCCATTTTACGTACAGAGCGCTGTGATTTTCGTCTAATCCGTTCCCTGACCACTTTAACAACTCGTGCAGTCCGCACCGTACGAGTACGACCGGATCTCTTCCGGTCATCCAACGAGCAGGTGTCACGGTACCTTCGGATGGTTCGGTACACAAAATCCCGCTTTACTCCGAGGTTTTCAAATTTCTGAAAATAGCGCCCGGGCGCTCACCTTTCAAAAACTTTTTTATCACCACAGCACGAAACTCCTTCATCGCTGGTAAAAGATAAACACCGAATGAAAACAATCGGACATAACCTAAATGCGTTTGTATAAACATAGTGCAAAACTACACCAACACATACGTGAAGCATGTTGAGTAGTTGCACGACACCAGTGCAAGGAAAAAGTGTATGAGAATATATTGGACACGGTTTATCGGGAATAAACTACTCACTAATTTCGGGAGCTTAATTTGTTCGTTAATCAATTTGGTAGACGTCCCTTCGCGGTCCCTAAGATATCTCAGCTGATGAAAGGAAAGGAGATTTAGCCTGTGTTGAAGGAATTTCGCCAATTTTCCCCAATAACCGTTCAAGTGTTTCCCCTGAGCCAAAACAGTCTATGAAGTCGGGCCAAACTAAACGTTACCGATGGTCTCTCTTAGAGAGTGGCGCTTAAGCCATCGATTCATTTAACTCGGAATTCGTGAACGGTTACAACGTTATCAGATATTTAAGAAAAATTAAAACAATTTTGAAGTGACTATGACGATAGATAAATCAGGTAAAGACCTAAAAACTTCTTAGTACATGATTTCATAAAACGTAAAACTACGAAAACTGTGAGCAATTAAATTGTTGATTCTTGAAAAAAAATACTGGACCTAATAAAACAATCACATATAAATTGCAATTTTAATAGTTTAATATGGTCGTAAGTTTATGAAATTCTTTCCGAATGCGATTATCACTGCATTCCAGAATGTCCTGTAAACTGAAATTAATCAACCAACACTGCGCTACAAATACCGATCCACTGCAGCTGACATACTAGACCTCCACAAAACGACAGTACACACTCCATATCCATTTTGCCATCGCATCGTATCTGAGTCTAAACTAGTCGGTCAAATGGGAAGCGACAACGACAACGACGAGTGCTGACTTGCTACTGACTACTGCAGACGAATAAATTGTTTAAGCTTTATTTATTTTGTGTTTCATTTAGTGTGCT
Organism: Aedes koreicus; assembly: GCA_024533555.2. Lineage (NCBI taxonomy): Eukaryota > Metazoa > Arthropoda > Insecta > Diptera > Culicidae > Aedes > Aedes koreicus. The sequence continues at coordinate 15,385 of JAHHFK020002874.1, forward strand.
GAATGTTTGCATCTCTGGTGACCAACTGGAGTGTGTTCTGTGGTTTTCTGTCTATTTTGAACAGAGGACAAGTTTTTGCACACACACCAGAGGGGCCGACGACTAGAAAGAGCCTTGTGAAACGGTTCACTATGATTGTAGCTGAAGTTGCCTTCAAGGAAAGCACAAAGAAGCATTGCTTGATGGTAATTGTAATTGTTCTCTCAGGCTCCAAAAAATTAGAACGTCAAACACATTGCCATGGGGTCAATGTTGTGGGAAAATTATTGCCCGAAATTTGTGTAGAACAAATTTAAATGCAAAATTGGCCATTTGACAAGCCTTTGTCTTGCATTTGCTAACCGTAACGAGTTCATCTGGCAGTGATTTACAGAATCATGTATGCATTTTAACCTTTAAAGGATTCTATGTTTTGATAGAAACTTCACATTATTGTTCGAAGTTCACATGATAAACATTTAACAGTAACTGGTAGTGTAAGCTGAAGGTACACCAGAACAATCAAACTTTTCTCTGGCACTTCTTACTCCAAAATCGCTTTACTAAAATGTTCAACTCCGATGCCGTAGAGGAGCAATTAATTACGCAAATTAAACTATATTACATTACGTTATTATTATTGCTCTTGTAGAACACAAATTTGCGCTGTCGGTCGGTTGCGTCGCGTGCAGGAAAGCTTTGGCATGGAAAAGCAGGAAATGCTGAGTTAACAACGGGCAAACAGGACGACTAATATTACGAACACATGAAGCAATGGAAACGGATGGCGAAAGTTTTCCAGCATGTTTCACACCCTTAAAACGACTCCACCTATTTCGGATGTTAAGAGCTGTGCATAAAATTGTACACATTATGAAAGTAAACTGGTAGCAAATTAAAATTATCTCCCTCTATATAATTTTGCAATATCGGTTTTTTTTTCGTTATTTTCAAATGCAATCTCCAATTTAGTGTTATTATAAGAAAATAGACCATCAAAACGGTAAACGTCAGTTGGTTTTTCGTATCTCTCTAAATCTCGGGGAGAATTTAAAAAAATATCCCTGTTCAAAGGCGTATAAAAATTATGTGTTTTCAGTATCCACTGAGCTGAAATGCACGAAACAACTACCAAATAAACGGTACTATAATAGTATATAATACTTTTTAATTGCTTTAAAATTTCACCAGCTTTCACCAAGAGTATGAAGATATTTTTTGACCATGATTGACGACTACTCAAGGTGTACTGTAGTATATTTCCAGCAGAGAAAGTTAGAAGCTGCTGAAAAAATTATGCATTATATTCAAATGGTGGACACCAGATTTGGAAATATGCCTTGAGGTATGCGTGAGGACCAGGGTGAATATAAGTCCAAAGCACTAGGACGATACTATCGAGTGAATGGAGTTACGCCTCAGTGCACCACTGCATATACTCCGCAGCAAAAACGCGTTGCAGAAAGGAAAAACCGAAGTCTAGTGGAAATGACGCCGTACTCCATGTTTTTGGCAGTCCTGCATAAGTTGACGTGCCGGATAAAAACCGGACAAAGCTAGAACCGGAAACTGTCAAAATGATTTTCGTCGGTTACTCGAATAATCACAAGGCGCAGAAGTTGAGTGTCAACGTTGTCGACAGGGTCGGATTAAGGGATGTCAGGACCGGGGCCGGAGTGGATGTACCCCCCCCCCCCCCCCTCGGATCTACAAAAGCGATGAGCAAAAAAAACAGTATTTGAGCAAGTGAAAAATCAACTTAATGTGTAGCAACAAAAAAAAAAGGTTTTTGTGGGGGCCCTTAAAATGTGAGGGCCAGAGACCATGCCCCCTACATCCGGCCCGGCTTGTCAAGTTCGAGTGTGACAACCAGCATCCAGATGAAATTAAAGTTGAGAGTGACATCGAAGAAGAACCTTCAGAAATGGACTCCTCGCTCGTTAGGGACGAGGAAGAGGAACAAAACGAATCAAAGGATAACAGTATAAAGGTATTCTCAGCAGCACTGAAGAAGATCCTGAATCACCACTTCTTAGACGATCGCAAAGAATCACGAAGGGAAAAATACCTGCAAGATATCCGGAGTTCTCAAACGTGGTTTACAAACATCAACTTGAACCGAGAACTTATGCAGAAGCTGTAACTGGTCCTGAGCATGAAATGTGGCTTGCAGCAATTAACGATGGGCTGAACTCTCTGAAGTAAATTCGAACCTGGATTTGGTAGAACTTTAGTGGGACGAAAGCGATTGGATGCAAATGGATATTCCATAAAAGGGAAGACGAACGAGGAAACGTGGTACGTTATAGAGTAAAACTCGTGGCGCAATATATTAAAACGGACTACAATGAGGTAACTGTACCAGTTGTTAAACAGGTAATCTTCAGGATTCTCGCTACGATAGCTACCCAAACAAAGTTGCTCCTTAAACACGCTGACGTCAACACCGCTTAGTTACACGGAGAACTGCAAGAGACCGTTTATATGAAACATCCACCCGGAATACGTTCAGAACAAGATGGTGCAGTCTGCCACCTACACAAGACCCTCTATGTTTTGAAGCAAGCAGCTCGGGTCTGCAACACAACTTTCGAGGCTGCACTGAAGAAGATGGGTTTCACTCAATCGAAGTAGTTATTTTCATGGAACAGGGTAAGATTGTGTTTACCTTGCTGACTACGTTGATGATATTGTCATGGCCTGTCGCACTGAGGAGGAGTACGAACACACTTAGAAATTATGATTTTTACACGAGACGTAATTCATTTTTGTAAAAAGTCGGGGAACGTAAACAAAGATTTCGTGTAAAATTATGTCCCCTGAAACTGGCACATACGCAAGTCGACAAAAGATATGTTTGATTGAATTTATTTTTCCATCTCAATCAACTCATTCTTATGTGCTAAAAGTTGCTTGCATGTGTCGGTCTCAGGAAACCAACATTTACATGACATTTTGGTAGTGTGAAGGCATTATCCGGAATCTGAACAAACATACCACTGTGACGTCGTTTGGTGACATCCGCAATTTTCTTGGAGTTGAAGTGAGTGTATTTCGATGAATTAAACCAGATATATTCGGAAACTTCTAAGCTGTTTCGGAATGGATGAAGCATCCATTGAACCCTGGACAAAGGAAGGAGAGTGAAAAACTACCAGACAACTTGCAGGACGCTAGCGTGTCGATACTAGGACGAAAAGTGGGCTATTCATCAAAAGCAGATTAGGTTGAAAGCAAAGCGGATTCTGCCCTACTTGAAGCACGCTTTGGACCACGAGATGGTACTGGCCAGCAATGAAGATCTCATAACCGTGTACGTAGACGCAGATTGGGTAGGAATGCAAAGGAAAGAAAATCTGCCTTTAGATACTTGTCCCACCTAGGAGGTAGTACAGTATATTGGAGTCCAAAGAGGTAGACATGTATGACGCTGTTGGGAATCGAAAATCTTTGATAGTGATTTGTTTAAACTTCTCTAGAGAACAGCTGGTGCAAGTTTGATCAAAGTAGTCGATCGCGTTTAGAAATAACGTCAAATGGAACTCGAAAGAAGAAAAAATATTGTGCACAAACTCCTGGAAAATCCGGAGTGGTCCGGATCCACGCTGGCTAAACTGCTGAAGATGCCTAAAACAACAGTTTTTCGAGTACCTTGGCGAACCAGCCCAGGAGGCTGAAAGCCACTCTAATAAAGATATTAAAAAAAAAAAAAGTTTGTCGAGTACTCAGTACCTACAAGGAAACCCTGAGTATGGAAAGGAATCGGCGGACCAACGAAAAAACTGGAGCCAGGGATCGTCAGCTGCGCAGCAAGGTGTTAAGGTGCGTTAAAGCCAACCCCTGTCCTTCGATCCGAGATGTGGCCAGAAATTACAACGCCAACTTTCAAACGGTGCGGAACATCCTAACCAGGGAAGAATACAAGTCTAACAAACCGGCACATGAAGCAGTATTCCGTGGTTTGATTGATGAAGAAACATTCGTCAAACTCGATTTTAAGCAAACTTCCCGGTCAAACGTTTTATATCGCGACTGGACGTGGGGATGTGCCGGGAAAATTCAACTTCGTGTTTACCGACAAGTTCGCGAAGAAGGCCATGTTTTGGCAAGCAATTTGTAGTTGTGGCCTGAAAACGGAACCATTCGTCACATGCCTAAAAAAGCGTGTACTGCCGTTCATCCGCAAGCATAGGGGCAAATTGCCGTTTTGCAAGATTTGGTCAGCTACCACTACTCCAAGGTAGTTCTGGAGTGGTATGCTTCCAACAAGATTGATTTTGTTCCAAAGCTAATGAATCCTCCGAATTACCCGGAATTTCGACCAATCGAAATATACTGAGGAATTTTAAAGAAGCGACTTCGATGAAGCGGCGAAGCATCCAGAAAATGCTGGAATAAATGCGATAATTCCGTGTCCGTTACCACTGTGAGGGCGCTGATGGGCTCCATCATGAGGAAGGTTTGAGATTTCTTTTGAATTTTAGAAATGTAGCCATCTAATGCTGTAACTTTGAAATTTTAATAAAAGTACTGTAAAGCAACCATTAACGGGCTTTTCAAACTTATTGTATGGCGAATTACAGATCTTTTTGTGCATACCAATTTACTTTTAGTTAGCCGGGCTGCAAAATGGTGAGTAGACAACTGGGATGGAGCGTGCGTCCCCGCAACATAGCTCTGGTCCTCACAAGTTCCTACCTCATGCTTCCACGGGTCAAGAGATGACAAAGACCGCCAGCTAAGGGTTGCGTACTTAGCTGGTAGTGCAGCCTGGGCACTGTTGTCCTTATGACTTCAGCTAGATTGAGGAGGTGCGTGCCGAGCGTCTGTCCATCAAGGAGGTGTGGCTCAAAAAGCGTATGTTCTGGCATCCAGCGGCTGAGTAAGAAACGCTGAATCACGTCAACTATACCTTAGGTGGCAGCCCCACCAACGCGATGAAGGCAGCGCGACCCCGGTAAGGTAGTATGTTGAAATCTTACCCTACCACGAAAAATGGAAGTATTCTTTATACGGTCCTACGGTCCTAATTTCAGATCATCCATGGAATTCCCAAGTGTTGTAGAATAATTTTAGATTATTTTTTCCCTCGTGGCTATGGTAATGCAAGTCCGTTTACAATTGGAGCAGGACCAGAATCTGCAGACATAACAAATATAATTGTTATTATCATTTTATATTATAAGATAACCTTCACAATATTCTTTAATGCTATTTTCAGCTTCGCAATTGTGCATAGTTGTAAGTCTGAGCCCACCTAACTCACGTTATGTATATGAAAAGATAGGATGGTTTTTAATGTATTTTTTTCCTTCCTCATCAAAAAAAAATTCAAAAAAAAACTAAAACTGTTTATGATCCTACATTTTCTATTTGACAGGCAAAAAGAATCATTTATGGGCCCAGTAGGAAATAAAAATTAGCGGAGAATTCAAATTACCGTTAAATTTTTTTAAATTTTAATTTTGTTTTTATTCTTGATTTATTAAGTTTCCATTTTTAGGCAATAATCATGCTTCTTCTTCTTTAGCATTTCAAGCTTATTGCTTTCACAATTAGCTTATTGCTTACTCTCAACTTAGTGTTCTAAATGCTCTTCCACAGTTATTAACTGAGAGCTTTCGATGCCAAGTTCCATTTTTGCATTATTATGATTGTGTGGCAAGTACAATCATACGCTATGCCCATGGAGTCGAGAAATTTTCAATTACGAAAAATTCCTAGACCAGACCGGGAATCGTACCCAGCCACCTCCAGCATGGTGTTGCTTTGTAGCTGCGCCTTTACCGACTGAACTAAGGGAGGACCCAGGGCAATAATCATACTCATAGAAAATTTATTTCGCCACATTGTTTGCTTAAATTTTCTTCTCTATTTTGCTAGGCTGCCAGGTGATCAACTTTCTTTCATTAAATCATGCTGGAAATTTTCGTTATTTCAGAGTATCAATCTAACACCGTTGCGGAAGAGACAAAAAGCTGCATTTTATTATCATAGTACATTATTTAGTATTTCATTGCAACATCGTTTTATTTTCATCATATCATTATAATCACGTTAAAATTATTATTAATAAATAATAATAGTAATAAAAAAAATTAACTGCTTCAAGGTTACAAGGAAGTGGATTCCAGATATTATAGCTATTTAGTTGCATTGTGAAAAAGCTAAAAGCCCTTTTCTATTAATTCAGATCATTGCATATTATTATAATTAATAAATGCTTTTCAATTCTGCTGATTATGTATATCCATATGTCATAAATACATACATTTTTTTTTTATTGTTTAGTGTATAATTAAATGTTTTATGGATATTTATACTTCATTTAATTGCGAAATAACCTTCACATTCCAGAGTTACATTCATCTACCAATAATTGAGCTGTAAAGAGGCACCAAGCAGCATATTATTATCATATGCCTATTATTACTATTTTTATTATTTCATCGTATTATTTTATTTATAACAATCTTGAAATTACAAGATGACGAATTTCAACTATGACATATTTTCATTAATAATTCTTGTATATTTCATTGCTGTATTACGTACTATATTTATTGCATATTATGACAGATTATTTACATTGTATATAATAAATACTGGGTTGGGAAGGAGCATCAGGGTATCATTCAAGCTGAAACTGGACGATGGTTTGATTGACTGCCTGAGTCTAGGAGGGAATGAACAGTATCATTTTCTTTATCCTACCGATTCGATTGTGATGCTGTGAATTCTACTCCAACAGTTTCAGTGAGGGTGACGCGCCCTTCTTAACAAGCCATCCTGTAGAAAGCTAAATAAGTATTGCGAATTGGGTTATTCGTTTTGTTGGATCGTATCGTTGGAAGGAGATTCTTAATTTCCCGTGGATTTCGCGTGAGTGTCTCTGCTTACGGGTCCATCCCTCCGGTTTTGGCCATTCATACAGCGATATTGTGAATTCAGATCGGTGGCTCAATTTGATCTTGCTATTAAGTGGAGCTGCATCCAAGCCAAGCGCTAGCAGGGATGGTGGCTACCTTACATACACATACATACATACACACCAATTTACTTTTAGTTAGCCTTTAGTACCGAAGCTGGGTACGTCGTGTTTGCTGTATGCTGTCAGGAAGTTCAGTGGATTTTGAGGATACTTGAAGATTTTTCTGTACAAGTTTATTTATTTATTTTCATGGCATAACGTCATTATAACAATACCTGATTCCCTCCAACCTCATGGGTACCTGGTACTCCATATATTTTCATCCACCTGGTCTAATCATCTGGCTCGTTGCACCCCTCATCGTCTTGTGCCAACCGGATTCCCATTGAACACCATTTTTGCAGGATAGTTGTTCGGAAGTCTCGCAACATGTATTCGTCAAATTCGACCACCTTACGAATATTGGGTTCTTCAGCGAGCTGCGGGAGTTCATGGTTCATCCTCCGCCTCTAGACTCGCCAGCTAAGTCTGTTTGACCGCAGTTGCTTGTGGAGCCCGTAGTAAGAACGACTTCCACTGATAATACGCTTCCGGATCTCACGGCTGTTATCGTTGTCCGCAGTTATCAGTGAGCCGAGATAGACAAATTCGTAGACTACTGCTGCCGAATCGGGCTCTGTCGTGCTCGGTTCTGCGTGCCAGCATGTACTTCGTTTTGGACGTATTTATCTTCATCCCAAACTTCACTGCTTCACGCTTTAATCTGGTGGATTGCTCTGCCATCGCCTCAAAGGTTCTGCCGACAATGTCTACATCATGGGCAAAGCGGATAAATTGACTGGATCTGTTGAGAATCGTGCCCCGCATGTTGAATGCCGCTCGTCTCACAACACCTTCAAGAACAATGTTAAACAGCAGGCATGATATTCCATCACCTTGACGAATCTCCCTGTAGGATTCGAATGAACCCGATAATCCACCCAATATCCTCATACTGCACTGGGTTCCATCTATCGTAGCCTTGATAAATCTGGTCAGCTTTCCCGGGAACCCGTTCTCGTCCATGATGTTCCATAGCCGTCGATGCAGCCGGCCAGATAACTTCCCACTAATGTATTTGCTAGTGACGACAATCGCTGAAAGATGATTTGGGATAGCAATTTATAGGCGGCATTAAGGACGGTGATCACACGATAATTTTCACAGTCCAGTTTGTCACCCTTCTTGTGATAGGGCATATAACCCCATCCTTCCACTCCCCCGGTAGCTGTTCGGTATCCCAAACCCTGACTATCAGTCGATGCAGGCAATTGGCCAACTTGTCCGAAGTTCTGCTCCAATGCTATCCCTTCCAACCGATTTGTTATTCTTCAGCTGCTTAATGGCATCCGTCACCTATCGTCGAGGGTGGCACATCTCCGTCACTTGCTGTATCGCCAACGGCACTTTCTGTACAAGTTAGCCTGCCGATATCTATCTTTGAAGATAACCAGTACAGCATCAAGCAACTGAGTCCGTCTAGCGTAAGTCGCAGATAAAAGCATGTCGACACTAAGAATCACTATATTTAAGACATGCAGACAAATGGAGAAATTCAAGCGGTTTGCTGCCCACAGAAGATATGCTTGCTGTCATGTTAACAAAGCCACTCCAAGTGGTGAAAGTACGAAAATTCCGAGATGCTGCTGGAATATTACCACCGAGGAGGAATGCTGAAGTAGGCAATGATGAATAGTAGTGTCTAGTAACAAATAACCCCGACCGGTTTCATAACCTTTTGCCAGTCAAGGGGATTTCCTCCTCTTGCCTATCCTGCATGGGGTAGTATGGTAAAGGGTTATGTGCCTGATCGGATACTACCGTTCAATAATGCCCTCCGCTCGTTTTCAAACTTGATCTTTCAATTTTCAAAGCCTGCCGTTGCCTTATACGGAACTATCAATACACTTTCTCTTCATGTCTATTTCGTTCTAGCAATAAATTACCGTCCACTCCTAGCGCTTCGCATGGAGATGATAAATTATCTACTTCTGACAAACTTCAACAAATAATTGTTTGTGACTAATCAATAAAAAGAAAATTTGATGATCTACTATTCTAAGAGTCAAACCGATAAGACGTTTTATAAAAGTCTACGGCCAAACCATGCAATACTTTTTGTGGGAAATTCTGAAAATATGTTCTCAGTGTATGCTATGCCGATGAATGACAATCATGATTTTGGCAATGCTAAAATTTAACTTCCAACTAGAAATCAAATAAGGCAAGTATTTGCTGCTGCACAGAGCTGTTCCATGTTAATAGAGAATCCCATTAAACATGGGACAGTTATGGGTATAACGGTAGTTAACATCTATTTCAAAGTTCAATAATCGGTTAACATCAACAAGGAGCATAGTTAAAAACCATATTTTAAGCTAAACGACATCGAATCTGCGGCTCGTCATTTCATAGTCACGAAGAGATGACACCTTTTACGACTTAATAAAATGTTCATCATAAAAAAGTCACAGTTTTTTTCACCTCTTGACCTCATTCCTTGAAAACCTAGTATGATTAAACGTTTGTGACATCGATAATCTGGTGCACATCACATACAATTTTCAGCACCCTTTCAAGACATCACTTCGTTATCCGTTTGGTTGCACATGGTTCACCAAGAACGATAATCTTTCGCATTCCAATATGCTGCTTGACGTGTGTATCAGTAAACGAATGAGAACAATGTCAAAACGAATCGTATAAATTGTCTAGATTTATGTGTCGATCCCCCTTCTTGGCAACGAACACGGTCGTCCTCGAACAGGAGACCTTTACACGAGAGATCCGAAGAAGAAAAAAAACCTCCCAAACTCCGTTTCGGTGTTTCACGCGAAAAAAAATCCCATGAGTATAAAACAATAAAAATGTTTATTTTTGTTTAGATTTGTTTTCGTCTCACCCCCATCCGCTCAGAATACAAGTTCAGTCAACAGCTCCCAGATTTTTCCTCTCAGAATAGCAAAACCGGGGAAGGCACCCTTGCGTTTCGTGACTTGATTTTTCCGGCTCCACACGCAGCTTCAAATCGCAAAAGTCATCATGTGCGAAAAAGGCGCATAAACACCGGAGCTCAATTTCATCCAACATTTCCCCAATGGAAAATTAAAAAGTTTTCCTTTTTTCCGTGGTATCTCACTTTTCCTTTGCTTTTCTCTAGTGGATCTATCCTCTGGCCCAGTACAAATCAACGCAGCAAAATGAAACAGTTTTCCGGCCAGACTAGACACAACTGATTATTCCTATACGACTACTGCCCGGCGAAAGCCCTTCGGCACATATAGCAAGTGTTGTTATTCGACTCAAGTTGAGGGATAGCATTGTATCTATATCTACGGGTAAAAGCCAATGTAGCTGTACAACGTACAGTTCAAATTGATATACTAGAATGTGCAGTTAAACAGGGCGGTGAAAGTTTTCCCTCAGCATGTGTTGGCTTTAATTTCAGGTCTGCCAATTGCGTGTAATTGGAAAATTAGCATAATTCAACGACTTCAATTATGCAATTGGTTTATTTGTAAAGTTGCATGTTTTAGACCAGTTTTGCAGTTTTAGGGGGCTAGCAGAGATATCGACTCCTCTTGGATTCCGAATTGAACTGGTCGTTGCACTAGAATTTAAAACGGAAAATATGTGTATTACTGTTCACTAGCCATTACTTTCCCATCACAGTAAAAACGGCAATTCAAAAAGCACAACACACGGACACAACCGCAAAAATACTAAACTCAATCAGTTTGCATTTCATCAAACGATATTCACCGCGAAGCAATGTTGAATTGATACACTAGTATGATGAAAGCTAATGATGAGGGATTGGTAAACACTCATGTTAAACCAGTTGAACCATCGTCGGATCCATACATACGTGTATGTATAAAAGGGTGAAGGATTCAATCTTGGTCACAAATTCGTTTACTGATGCTTTCAACTTCTGTAAATACTATATCACAGTGTTTTATTAATACACGGATTGTTATAAGTACCATAGTGTTCTACCTGCTTTTAGGTTCAAGATTTGAAAACGTTGAAGACCGCTTTATGAAAAGAACAATATAAAGTTCTTCACCCTAGTCCCTTGATCCTAACCTAGCTATAGCAAACCAAAACCGCCATCAGTGCACTGAACTGAACATTTAGAGACCATACGGCCGTCATCACAAACCGCCATTAAGTTGGATAGATTGGTGTGGGAATGTGCATGGTGAAATATTTCAACCCTCGTAGATTTAAATCAAGCATTGGCTAACTGAGGCTGCATCCTGCAAATAAATGTTTACAACAGAGAACATCCTTTTCACGTCGGTTCCGGGGTTTCACACACTGAAAAGCCGCATTCAACGGTAATAAATCCTGCATGCGGTGATGTCACATTGCGAGATACTTGTTGGTATATATTTGGTGGACATTTGGTGTGTAAGAAGTATAACGTTGATTAATATAGAAAATTCATGCTGAGCAGAAATGTGGGAGCACTCCCTTTCCTGTTAAAAAAAAAAACATCAAAAAGTCTCCTAAACTAAACTGTAGTAGTGAATGATTGTAAATATGACAAAATTAGCCACCTGAGACATACTTTGAGAGAACCAGGATTTGAATCCGTAAATTATCATGCATTATCAGTTTGATGCCTTATCCCTTCATATAACGATTACGACATGCTAAGTTGCCCGTTTTCCAAAAAAATAAGTATAGTTTGGGGCGAAATTTCCATTAAATATTTTTGGTTTTTGTGTTAAAAATGTCAAAAAATTTGTTAAATCTATATCATTTGAAATTATCATCTTACTAGCGTTATGTCATTATTAATGAAAGTATGTGGAAGGAGTATTACTTTTGCTAATTGTGGACTTCATCATTGCCAAGCAGGGCTCCACAATATCAGCATCAATCGACACATCAATGCGACAAAGAAACAACAAGGTTTCAATTTTCTACCAACGCCATGCGGCTCCGCAACAAACGAGCAGAACAATCAACGTCACAAAGAAAAGTCCATACCTTTCAGCGTTTCTTTTTCACATCGCTTTGTTCGGGTTTCGTTTCATCGATCGTTTCATAGATGCGGACGAAAGAAAATGTGGTCACCTTGATCATAATTAACTTCATCACGAGCTTTAAAGAATGAAATGAAAATACATGTTAAAAGCGTTTTTTCAGCCAACAACACGTGAGTACAACACGTTGAATGTTTTATTTATCATTTAATTACATCATTATTATAAAAACATAAACAAGGAAGGAACCAAACGGAACTTAATCAAATCGAAAGAGTAGGTTTCAGTTTCAATCGTTGTATTGAAAGGGCGTTGTGTTTCATTTTCAAATTCAATTAATGCTGGTGTTATCGAAATAATACGCTGTAAAATGTGCGAGAAAGAAAAAAAAGCTTATTTCATGGATTCGAAAATAGAAGACATATACATATATGACTAACGAACTCTATGAGTAACATACAAGCTAGATGTAACATTCAGTTCAGCCTAAGGGCCGTTTAGCCTAACTTTTAGACATTGCAGATGCTACCTTCCCCTCGTATAATATGCTAAAGAATTTAAAATATTTTTACCATGCATGAACTTTGGTTGGACTCCCTTCACTCATTAAAGTCTACGTGGTTTTATAACAGCCCCCAGTTTAACATTCCTCATATTGGTGGGAGGAATACTGATATGGTGAGGCCTGTTTTTTTTATTTCGTTATCATTTTTTCATTTAATTTCGCTCATTTTTAGCCAATTTAAAAGTGCTTTGTAGCCTCAGATAGCTCATTCTAGCGTCAAAAACATTTAGTAGAGATTTTTTTGTTCATAGTAAAAAATATTTCATTGAACGGAGTGAATCAGAAGTGGCGATACTTTGTGAAGAGCTGTATCTTGACTGAAACCACGGTCCGCTAAGACTTGCTTCTATATGGAACAAAATATCCTTTAAGAAGCTGTGTTGTAAGTGAATTGGATTTGATGCCAAACTAATTGCAATGACAGCATTTAATAAGCAACAAAAATTCACAAATTCATTTGTGAGGCTCAACAAGTTAATGTTTTTTTGGAGGCAGCTTTTGGTGAGATCTGCCTGGTTATAACTATACAACAAAACCCTATTTTCAAATAATACTGAATACATGTCTGGTGTTGGAATTTTAAATTTCCAAATCTAGAAGTGTGTTGCAGTACCCTTATCCGAATGGCATCGGTAATGTTTACATGCAGGGCATTGTATGTGAAAATAACCTGGGAATGAGTGTGACTCTGCAGATATTCTGAAATGGGTTTCTGAATCTGCAATAGATCTATCACTTAAAGTTGTTGCAAGCAGATTACTGCCATAATACCTTTACCGGTCAATGTGTGTTAGATTAAACACACATACAAAACTCTGGGAAAAATACTTAAATGCTACTAAGAATAACGAGGACGAGGAAAAATAAACTCTATTTTATTTCATTAGGAAAATTATGTTTCCTACTAGAATCTAAGTTGAATCTAAATATATAAATAAATGCAACGAAAGTGTTCAATGCCTGGTTTTTAGATGTTGAGTTTATATTCCAGAAAAATCACCAATAAATTGTACGATTATGCAGGAACAAAATAGATTAAAATAGATGTGAGTAGCTTCTACATTTGTCAACGTTGCTACCACAAACTTTCTGAATCCATTGATACCGTGACCGGAGAAGCCATTGATGGACCGTAAGAAATCGTAACATATTCAGGTATGTTATTTAAAAATTCAGGGGATTTTTCTTAAATTTTCAACTCTTTTCTGCAAACTACTAACTCAAACTTTTCACTCTTCAAATAAGACACTAAACTTAAATTTCGCGTGCTTTTTAAGATGTTTGGACAAATCAAACCTCAAACCTCACAATCTTTCATCAATAGTCTCCTTCTAGCCTTGAAATGGACGAATAACCATATTGGCCATTCCGGGACAATCTGGATGCCCCTGGGGAGCCCTTCAGGAGGAGACAAATGCGGATTTTCACCGAAACATGCCGTACGACGGCTCAAACTTTATGATTTTTCATGAATAGTCTACTTCTAGCCTTGAAATGGACCAATGACCATATTGGCCATTTCGGGACAATCCGGATTCCCCGGGGGAACCATATAGGAGGGGACAAGTACGGATTTTCGCCGAATCATGCCTTTCGACGTCTAGAACTTCATGATTTTTTATAAGTAGTCTACTTTTAGCCTAAAAATGACCCAATTAATATATTGACCATTCCAGGACAATCCAGACGCCCCGAGGGAACCGTTGAAAAGGGGAGAAGTACAGATTTTCGCCGAAATATGCCTTTCGACGACTCAAACTTTATGATTTTTGTTGAGAAGTCTACTTCTAGCTTTGAAATGGAGCAATAATCATATTGGAAATTCTGAGACAACCTGGATACCCCGGAAGAACCTTTAGGAAGGGACAAAAACGGATTTTCGCCGAAACATGCCTTTCGACGGCTCAAACTTCATCATTTTTCATGAATAGTCTACTTCTAGGCTTGAAATGGACCATATTGGCCATTCCGAGACAATCTCTATGCCCCAGGGTAGGAGACCAATGACAGTTGCTTTTATTTACATACAAATTAGGATTGGGTGATCTTACATTGATCTTTACAAGGTCGATCCTTTTGATGTCGATTTTCGATTTTGTTTAATGGATCTTATGACCCTAAGAAAAATCAGAAAGATCATCTTTTGTTTTGATCATTTCGATCTTCGGAAAATAAACCACCATTAAAACGTTAATTGTACATGCTAAACTTATGAACCTGATCCAAAAAGTAGAAAACAGGTGGATGAATAGTAAATTCGGCAAAAATATCGTAGCAAAAAAAAATTTGGTGTAAGGTTAGGCTGAAGGTGCCAACTTTTTTTTGAACCGTTGTAGTGGCTATATTTGTGGAGTGAACACGAAAATGTAAATACGCTGTGAAAACATGAAGCCTTGGCGACAACTTCATGTGTCATGTCATCAACATAGGGTGCGAAGCCAACTCAGCAGTGGGTCAATTCCTGTCGCCAATCGCTATTGCGAAGCCGTATTGAAACCGAATGATTTGATTTTTTTTACATGACTAGTGTCTATGTGAAGCTATTTATGAACAGAATTTGAAGTCATTTGGTTCTTTTACGGCTGAGTAATAGCGATTGGTGATGAGAATTGGCCCCGCACCTTGGGTTCAATCAGATGATTAAAAATCAGCAGTATAATAAATAGTAATTGGCCAAGATTAGAACCTTGTGACATCTAGGGCTGATTACTGGTAAATTTGATTGCTTTTGTATTGTTGTTCTCAAATCACATAGAAATATTCTAAAACGTTCCAACGTGCTTATAAATAAGTAAAAATAGTAAACAAAGAAAACTATGTCAAAGCAATGTGATCCGTTGAAAAAATGAACCAATTGACATAGCTTCCTTAGTTTATCATTTTTATTCATTTATGAGCAGTGGCGTAGCGTGGTCGGGCGAGGGGTCAGGTCATCCCGGTTGTTATCCAGACAGTTGAGGAAGTGAATGCTTATTCACTTTTATTAGTTGGGCTTAGCTTATTCACTTTGCCTGCTCCATAGATATACATAACTGAATTTGTTTAATTTTGTAATCAATTGGGCGAATAATGAAAACAGCACATTAATAAGATAGTAAATGTGAAATTGACATGGTTTCCTTTGTCAATGACTCTTGGATTGAATGAGTGACCATAACTGCTCTTTCAATATCTTCATGTGCGGTCGAAATTTAGTAACATCGACATGTTTCGGGTGAGAAATTGTATTTGTCTCCTTCTGAAGGATTCCCTCGGAGTAACCGGGTCGTCCCGGAATGGTCATTTAATGACTAGAAGTAGATTGTTTACAAAAAGTCACGAAGTTTAAGCCGTCGAAAGGAATAAAATGATCCCCCGGGCCATCTGGATTGTCCCAGAATAGCGAATATGATCATTGGTCCATTTCAAGGCTAGAAGTAGACTATTCATGAAAAATCATGAAGTTTGAGTCGTTGAGAGGCATGTTTCGGCAAAAATTCGTTTTTGTCCCCTCCTAAAGGGTTCTTCCGGGCATCTGAGTTGTTCCAGAATGGCCAATATGGCCATTGATACATTTCAAGGCTAGAAGTAGACCACTCAACAAAAATCATGAAGTTCGAGCCGTCGAAAGACATGTTTCGGCGAAAATCTGTATTTGTTCCATCCTAAACGGTTCCTCCGGGGAATATGGATTGTTCCAGATTGGCCAATATAGTCATTGATCCATTTCAAGGCTAGAAGTACACTATTTCACAAACATACATGTAGTTTGAGCCGTCGAAAGACATGATTCGGTGAAAATCTGTATTTGTCCCCTCTTAAACGGTTCCCCCGGTGCATTCGTATTGTCCCAGAATGGCCAACATAGTCATTTGTCTATTTCAAGGCTAGAAGTAGACTATTCATGAAAAATTATGAGGTTTGAGCCGTCGAAAAGCATGTTCCGATGAAAATTTGTATCTGTCGCCGCCTCACGGATCGTGGCAAAACATGCCCTCTTCCGGCAGAGATTCCCTGTGGCCAATCTGGTCAAAAAGGGCAGTACTCATCAGAAACTGAAAATTGGGACTCTAAGAAGCATCTTGACTGCAAAGACTTTAAAATATGCTCAAATATTGTTTCTACAATATGCGTTTGAAATCCGGGTCAATATGACCCGAAACACATTATTCGTAACTTTTTTTTAACAGCCCTTCAGAAATGTCAAAACAAATTGGGTTCAATGCAGAAACGTACCCCTCTATGATATAGGAAAAGTCAAGAAAATTCAAACGTCTAGATGCTTATTTTGAAAAATTATAGCATTTTTAAATCCATTGCGGGTCATATTGACCCCGATACCTAAAGAAGAATAATAAATAACTGTGGAAGTGCATTCAGAACCCTAAGTTTAGAGCAAGTAATAATCTAATTGCGAAAGCAATAAGCTTGAAAAGCTAAGAAAGAAGAAGAATATGTAAACTATATTTGTTGCATAAAGAATCCTCATCCTTTGCAGGAATAAAATAGGTATGTGCTCCAAATAGATATGTGCAAAAATGCTGTTGTATGCAACAGAAGCTCGAGATAAACACCAATTTTCGAGTGTCAGCTGAAGAATGGGGGTTTGCCCCATCTTAATAACACTGATATGGTGAATTGCCATAAAAAAACACGTCCACCTAATTGCTAAGTTTTTAACCTAATATCATGATGAAATGTACTACCACTCATTGTTGCACGGGAACTAAGTACGACAACAACAGGCTCGCTTCTCTGTTTGACTTTATCAAGCTTTAATAACTACAGATTATCTTCATGATGTCATTGTATGAAAGGCCAAAAACGAGTAGGCAGAATCATCTCAACGTATCCACGGGAATAATAAGAGCCTCCTTCCAACATCCAAATTGAACACGTAGTCAAAAATACGAGCTTTCGAACAAGAGATGCCCTGATGAGTGAGGAGAATAGCGCACGCCTTACCCACACACTATTAGCAACGGGGAGTTGGCATACTCACTCTTGCCATCCAATTTGCTTCAATTGGGTGCCCTGATGGTCCCTCTTATGTCACGATTATATGAATTGATGCGTAAGAGAAAATAATATTTATATGTACAAAATATATCTGACATCCACCGGTCTGTTACTGACCAGAAAATATGTATTAATATCTTAATAGTTCTGGAAGAACTGAAAAACAGAGTAGATCATTCTAATTATCGAAGGTATATTTTAAATAAAAAGATATATGATTTTTTTTCATAAAAAGCAATAGATTATTCCATAAGACATGCTTTCAAAACATATTATTATACATTTCAAAATAGGATTTAAAGTGATCGAAGAGCCCGCCCGAAAAAAAATCTCATAGATTTACAATTAAATGTATTGTAACCATACAATAGAATCAATAGTGTGTAAAATTAACATTATTGTCCATGACAATAAGATGACAATAGGAGATATTGTTTCCACATTACAATTTAATGTTAATTGAGACATCGACCAAAGGTTATTATAGGGGGTTGTTATGTATCTTAACTATAGAAAAAAAGATTTTTTCCTGAACAAATCTGAGTCAATTACTATTGATTGTATTGTTTCACAATTGTTGAAAATTCTAGCATGTAGGGTGAATAGTAAATCTATTGTAATGACAATATGCATTTTTCATTTATCCAATACGTGAACAATGAGATTCATGTTCGGCAATAAATGTTAATGTTATTTTATATTATTGTATTGTCATTGTATGGTTATATTTATCCGGGCAATTTGATGTTTCTAAGGTTAATTAAATATCTCCTCACAATACCACCAAACAAACATATTTAAATATAATCCTTTACTGCATATAGGCTGCTGTACATACTGCTATACGACAGTGAAACTGCGGTTGAGTTGTGCCCAAAAACGACTCGATCAAATGTTTACTTCACACTTCCCATTGTTATTGTTGACAATATTTAGACCATTTTAAAGGTGTTTAAAAATATAACGACATGTTTTTGAGATCTCGCTTTAAGTATCCCCCTTTTACTATCAAATTTTCTGTTGAGAATTATATGAAGAAATTTCATTTTTGATAAGTAAGCTGATACTAGGCTTACCCTCGTATCATCACTCAATGAACACTCTAGAAAGTATCAAATGGACGTTTTGTGACCCGTGAGTTATCAGCATTTGAAGCAAATGTTCATGCGTGTTCACTGGCCTTTTTCACTTGAAATGTTGAACAGTAAAAGTTCACAAAACATTCCACATGAACTTAAAATGAACCTTTATGTTTTTATCTTGATGAATAGATGTCAAACAATTAAAGCTCATATAAATTTCGCCTGAAATTAAGATTGAGATATCAAGATCAAGATATGCTAATCGATAACTTTGAATTTGAAAGTGAGTCTTGAGCTAACATTAAATTATGAAATCAGCAACTACTACTGAACTAAGTATATAATATTTCGTATCGTTAACATGGAGCAGTTGTTATTTCATAAAAATCAAAGCAACTCTTATCCTCTAAAACAGATTCAGGGAATCCAAACCAAATAAAAAACTTTTCTAAAAATTTTCTCAAGGCATTTGAGGTTGATCAATGTTAACCCATATGTTATACACTACTAATTGATTATGTTTTTATTGCGTACAGTGCGAGAAATTTAAATTATAATGATTTGAAATTGGAAATATCTTCTCAACATCATGGGATCCCATCGGAAATATATTCCAACATCATGGGATCCCATGAGGTTGAGAAGATATTTCCAATTTAAAAACCATATTTTATGTTTCTAAATTGTCACGATATTACCAAAACACTCAACGCCACCAAAAAATATCGCGATTGACAACTACTTAAGACTTTCTTGTTAAGAAAATATGAAACACGCAAAGCTGGTCATTACCAGAGTGAATAGTAAGAAAGACGAAGTCGAATTTTTATAAACATAAAAATTTATCGCGCTTGTTAATTTAGATTCATCGCTAAATTTTACAATGGTTTTTAATAGTATGACCCTTGAATTATACCTAACAAAGGAGGCGAACATTTCAATGTGCTTCCAACTTTCTTTTGTGGTTAACGTTTCCCTAGCGGTGCGAGTTAAGTTTAATGAAATATTAGTTTATTGATTTCTTTGTTGCCTTAATCAATTTTGATTGCTGTTATCACTGTACCGATATAATCTGGTACGTGTTTTCCAGATGATAAATTTATAATCTAGTATGTTGTGTAATTTTTCTGTGAAAAATTACATTTTAAAGTATCCGAAATATGAATCACATTTTATGTCCATAATTCATATTTCGGACAAGGATAAATATTAGAAGAAATATTTATTGAAATGTGAATTTCCAGCTGGTTACTATGGATTTAAACCGCAAATACAGCAAGGACAAAGTTGAAGGAGCTATGAATGGGAGCCGGGCGGGATTATCCATGCCGACTGCGGCAACTCAGTTTGAATTCCCAGGAGTACTCTGTTCGATTGTTTGAAGGAATCACACCCAAGCACAGTCGAAAAGCCTACAGGTCTGACGGAAATTGAAGAAGACGAAATCGCTGCATGGGTTGAGGATATCGCTGCGGTTGGTCTTCCCGTATGCGAAGAAATTCTCAGGAATTTGCGAAGCGGTTGGGCAAGCAATTTATCTTTCCACACGGATTGCAATAAAAGGGGTGGGTGGCGAGGTTTTTGAAGAGACACTCAACCATTTCCAATCGTACCGTAAACCAAATCAAAGAATAGGATCAGATCAGAAAACAAAGTGCGATCATAGTTTGCCAAGGTCGAATCATATCTGATGTCTCAAGATCAATTGGAAATATTAAGCGTTGGATGTCGTGTGTATAAAATGGAAAAGCGCATTCAAGTTGCCTCCAAATCCCAAGAAAAAAAAGAGTGTTTACTGCGAAGTCATTGAAAAATGTTCAAGCGGTTCAAGGTAATTCTAACCGTGATGCTTACACCGTCATGATGGCTGGCTAGGCAGACGGTACACTGGTCCTTCCGCACATACTCTTTCCATATAAAGAACGCCAGCCTCGAGAGATCGTTAGAAGTGTCCCGAAGCAATGGGGTGTTGGGCAATCAGAGAGAGACTGGATAAACACTAGGTACATAGAAAGTTATGAATACATATCCAACGTGCTCAATCCGTGGATTGCAAAGAAAAACGTTGTTTTACCAGTCATCATGTTCGTTGATGGGCACTGGTCACACGCCACCTACGAAACAGTCCAGTTTAGCAAACAAGCAAATAATCCGGATTTCTCTACCACCAAATGCAACCGACTTCATCCAGCCTATGGACGTTTCCTTCTTCCAATGAACAGTTCTTGGGACACCGTGGTCGTTAAAACGAGCAATTACTGCAATGGAAAATAAGGATGTCACCCTGGAGAGTGTGATTTTTATTTTGCACCTCATTGCCAAACCCATAGACAGTTTCAAAAGAAAAAAGGAATAATATTCCATTTCCAGTACACATCCAATAAAACGAGCCTAACCAGCCTAGCTCCATATTTCTTCGCGATATGAATCACTGACTGTCACCGGAGCTGCTTTTCGCTTTTAAGGAACAACGAAGAAGCTTGTTGTGGACTGGTAATCCTGATACCATAAAGCTTTTTGATTTGTTGCGGAGAGTGTCTGATGTAGTGGAAGGATCAGCTGAATTCCACGAAATCGACCCTACTCTAATTGGTCTCAACATCAGCACGCCTGTTCTCCAAGGAGAAGAAGATGTTTTTTGTCGAGAAAGTAAATGCAACAATTTTCGTAGGTACTTTGTTGATGCCTTCTCTCAAATCAAAGTATTTTTTTTTTCTAATTTTCCTCTAAACAGTACCTCTGGAGGAAACCAGTACACTCATATATATTTATTTTTAAGTCGTTACATTTTTTTACAACTGACCCACTGGCACATGCATCGGAAGCTATAGAAACGTTGTAAACAAATGATCTGCCAGCAGAAGCATGTGATCTACCATGTATTGCTGTATACCCGGGAAACCCACGTGAAACTGGAAAACGCAAACATAGTGTTGTTCCAGCAGTGGCCACAAACGAATCTTAGGGCCTGTTGTATAAGGAAAAAGAAGCTGCGAAGAAATTGGTTCAAGCAACTAAGCGTCAAAAGTTTAAAAAAAAAAAAAAAGGAGACAGCGGAATTGAAACAGGAGGAGAAAGAAATTCAAGCTGCAACAAAGCTATTGAAACAGGAAAAACGATCAAATCAAAAGGAAAACCAAGAAGAAGATGAAAAATCCAAAAAGGCTGCACGCTTGCAAATCAAAATATTAAAATTGCAACAAAAGGAAAATGATAAACTTATTAAGAAATCAGAGAAACAATGCAAAATAAGGAAAATTTAACAACCTCTGAAGTATTATAAGCTAGATTTAAGTACCATTAAATATGAATTGAAATATAAGCATAAAGTAAGCATAAATATAACCGTTTTATTGCAAACCAATTTTGTACATCCTACAGTCTATTCCGGAACCTGGAGGAACACGATACGGTTCCGCAATGATTGCGACGTCACACTTGGTTTCGGTTGTTCTGCGTTCTGTGTTCTGTAGCCCCCCGTCATGTGGTCGTTGCGGTCCTCCTTTTCAAACACAGACACACACACACACACACACACACACACACACACACACACACACACACACACACACACACACACACACACACACACACACACACACACACACACACACACAACACACACACACCCTGGCAGGCCTCCAGTACGTTCCATTCTCCACCGCCCGACCTCGCCAGTCGGGCGGGAGTAGGCTCAGATGACCTATACCTGTCTTGCGCTGATCCGGCTCTGAACACGGTTCCCCATGAAGGGCCGTGTCAACCCTCGCATGGCCTCCCTGCTTGCATAGATAACCATGGGATCACAATAGCGACTACTCCACGTGGGCTTGGATAGCGGCTGGAGGGGGACCCAACAACATGGAGGAAACAAAAAAGACCCAAGAGAGAGCGAATCCGTTCGCTAAAGGCGGCCTAGTGAGGTCCCCACCGCGTAAAACGGTGGGATCGGGCGTGAGCGACACCTGCGGTAGTGCTACGGCATCGGAGGCAGGTGGCACCAAGCTAGGCGTGGCCATGGATGGGCCAGGACTCATCCGGGCCATGGATAGGATGCGGGAAACCCTTCCTAAGGTGATGGAGGTCTCGGAGCAGTTGGATGCGATCATCGACTTTACGTCGTCGCGCAACAACATTGCGAAAGACCTAAAGTTGAGCCTTCTTAGGCTACGCATGACAGTGCAGGCTGCATGCAAGGAGAGGGAGGAGCTGGAGGCCAAACTGCTAGCCGAGCAAAGTGCCAAAGAGTTGGCACGGCTAGCGGCCACCGAAAGGGCGAGGGACATTGCCTCGAAGCAGACGCAGACGGAATCATCCGTCTCCGTCGGAGAGTCCACCCTATCCATGGGGGCGGGGACCTCCAAGCGGGCTAGGCAGTCCCCGGGCGAGACGGCACCCGGCGCTTCTAAGAAGCGCATCGTGTTGGAAGCCCCAAAGGGGAAACGAACCTATGCGAACGTGGCGGCGGGGTCAGAGGGTCCATCCTCGCGACCAGCTTCGGCTTCTCGCAAAGAGAGAGGCCCCGGCGCTAAGCCCAGTGCGAAAGGCGCGTCGACCAGCTCACGTGTTGTCTCAAGCGGCGAAGGGGGGCCGAGCGACAGGGCCCCAACGACAACAACAGCCATAACCAGCACGGAGGCAGATGCCAGTGCTAGGAGGGGGACAAGCGATGACCCCAGGCGGGGCAGGGAAGCCCCATGGAATAAGGTGAGGAAAAAAAAAAAAAAACCAAAAAAAAAAAAGAAAAGGGGAGGGGGGCCCAAAAGGGAACGGGGGGGGGGCCCTTTTTTTAAACCCCGGGGAAATCTTCGGGGGTGTTAGGGGGGGGGGGGGGGGAAGGGGGGGGGGGGGGGGGGGGGGGGGGGCGCCCCCCGGGGGGGGGGCCTGGGGGTTAAAAAAAAAAAAAAGAGGGGCGGGGGGGGAACGGGGAAAAACTAGGTGAGGGTGTGGAGGTGCGCGCCCTTGTCTCGCAGGTGATGATCCAGTGTAAAAACCTGGATGAGATCACCGAGGCAGACGAGATCTCCACTGCACTGAAGGAACAGTGCAAGGTCGAGGTTGCCGCCGCAGACATACGTCTGAGGAAGGGTCCACTCGGGACCCAGGTGGCAACCCTGAGGGTAGCGGCAGTCGACGCAGACGCGGCGTTGAAAGTGGCGAAGGTGAAGGTGGGATGGTCAATATGCCCACTAAGCCTGCCCCAGCCGCCGAAGGCATGTTTCAGATGCCTAGAGAGGGGGCACATGTTCTGGGAAATCAAAAGGCCAAAAAGGGGAAAAATGTGGAAAAGGTGGGGCAGCACTAGCCACAAGGCGCGGGATTGCAAAGGTCCCCCCAAATGCTTGATGTGCGCCGGGAAACCGGACGATAAGCACGTCATGGGGGGGGCCAAGTGCCCGGCCGCTAAGGGTATACCAACGAGCCAACCGTAATGCAGGTAACCCAACTAAACCTGAACCATTGTGAGGCAGCCCAGCAACTGCTGTGTCAGACAGTTAGCGAGTCGGCATCGGATATCGCCATAATTTCCGACCCATACCGCATCCCATCCGGCAACGGGAACTGGTTTGCGGACAGGTCTA
Organism: Aedes koreicus; assembly: GCA_024533555.2. Taxonomy (NCBI): domain Eukaryota; kingdom Metazoa; phylum Arthropoda; class Insecta; order Diptera; family Culicidae; genus Aedes; species Aedes koreicus. Next base: position 39,558 of record JAHHFK020002874.1, read on the forward strand.
ATATGGCGGCATTATGGACGACGGGCAAGCACCCGGTTCAGGAGGTTGTGTCCAACACAAACGAAGGCTTCGTGGTTGTAAAAGTGAATGGAGTGTTCTTCTGCAGCTGCTACGCACCGCCAAGGTGGTCGATCGAACAGTTTTTCAATATGCTCGATCGGATGACAACGGAGCTAACTGGCCTGAACCCGTTGGTAATAGCGGGGGACTTCAACGCTTGGGCGCTCGAGTGGGGGAGCCGCCTTACCAACCCTAGGGGCCAGATTCTTCTGGAGGCCTTGGCTAGGCTCAATGTAGACCTAGCCAACGTGGGTACCAAGAGTACCTACCATAGAAACGGAGCGGAATCGATTATCGATATAACATTTAGCAGTCCTGGGCTAATTACCAATTGGAGGGTGGATGATGGCTACACCCATAGCGACCACTTGGCGGTACGTTATTGTATCGTCCACAATACAAGGCAGCGTGCGGAAGGAGGAGCATCCACTCCATTCGCCCGCAGATGGAGGACGTCCTACTTTGATGTAGAGGTTTTTAAAGAGGCGCTTGAGAGGGAACGAAACTTACGCGAAACCCAGGAACCTTGCGGCGAAAGACTCGTTATGACACTTACACGAGCGTGCGATGCGACCATGCCGAGGGAAGTCAAACCGAGGAATGGAAGATCGCCGGTGTATTGGTGGACGGAGTCGATCGCCGACCTCCGAAGAACATGCCTCCACGCAAGACGGAGGGTGCAAAGAGCGCGGTCAGACGCCGATAGAATCGAGCGTAGAGGGGCGCTAGTCGCCGCGAAGGCCGCACTAAAGAGGGAGATAAAGGCCAGCAAGCGAGCCTGCTTCGAGGGTCTGTGTCAGAAGGCCAATACGAATCCGTGGGGTGACGCCTACCGGGTTGTAATGGCCAAAACCAGAGGATCGGCGGCTCCAACCGAGCGTTCACCAGAGCTGCTGCAGGTGATCGTTGGGGGACTCTTTCCGAGCCACGACCCAAGTCCATGGCCCCCCGCCGCCGTAGACGTGTCCCATGACCAGCGTTCCAGTATCCCAGACCTTAACGCTGTCATAGCGACGGAAGGGTGGACGGCTCAGCCGAACACCCGTGACCACGTGGGCACCGACAACGGCACAACGGGGGTCGGCGACGAGGCGACGGTGACGAATGATGAACTCATTGCGATAGCAAAGTCGCTAAAGGTGAACAAAGCGCCGGGACCGGATGGTATTCCGAACCTGGCCATCAAGACGGCTATCTTGCTGGATCCCGAAATGTTCAGGGTGGTGATGCAAAAGTGTCTGGACGAGGGCGTCTTCCCGGACGCCTGGAAAATTCAGACCCTTGTGTTGCTACCAAAGACAGGGAAGCCACCAGGAGATCCATCGGCATATAGACCAATATGTCTGTTGGATACAGCGGGTAAGGTGCTCGAGAGGGTAATCCTCAACAGACTGACAACATACACGGAGGGTATACGCGGTCTGTCAAGTAATCAGTTTGGCTTCCGTAAAGGGAAGTCGACGGTGGATGCCATCCTGTCCGTCACCAAGACGGCCGAGGTGGCAATCCAGCGCAAGAGGCGAGGAGTACGATACTGTGCGGTGGTCACCCTTGACGTGAGGAATGCGTTCAATAGCGCCAGTTGGGCGGCTATCGCCGACTCGCTCCAACGCCTTCAGGTTCCTGGGTACCTGTACAAGATTCTCGGAAGCTACTTCCAGAATCGCGTACTGGTATATAATACAGAGGCAGGCCAGAAACGTGTGCAGATCACCGCAGGCGTCCCGCAAGGTTCGATCCTGGGTCCGGTGTTATGGAACACGATGTACGACGAGGTACTGCGGCTTGAGTTCCCGAGCGGGGTAAAGATTGTCGGGTTCGCAGACGACATCACCCTGGAGATATGTGGTGAATCCATCGAGGAGGTCGAGTTAACGGCCTCACACTCCATTGGCATTGTGGAGAGATGGATGAGCTCCAGGCAATTGGAGCTAGCCCACCATAAGACCGAGGTCACGGTGGTGAACAATCGGAAATCGGAGCAACATGCGACGATTAGTGCAGGTAACTGCACAGTAGAATCGAAGAGGTTCTTGAGGTATCTTGGGGTTATGATCGACGACAAGCTGTCCTTTGTCAGTCACGTCGATTACGCTTGCAAGAAAGCCTCTATGGCTATATCGGCATTATCCCGCATGATGTCGAATAGCTCGGCGGTGCAAGGGAGTAAGCGTAAACTCCTGGCCAGTGTCGCCCTGTCCATACTTAGGTACGGCGGGCCGGCATGGATCACCGCCTTGAGTACCAAGAGCTACGCAAATAAGCTCGAGAGTACACACAGGCTTATGTGCCTAAGAGTGGTGAGTGCATACCGAACGGTATCACGCGACGCGGTCTGCGTCCTAGCGGGGATGATGCCAATAGGCATCGTCATAAAAGAGGACGTAGAGTGCTTCGAGCAACGTGGAACAAGAGGTATCCGAAAGACCACTAGAGCCGCATCCATGGTTAAGTGGCAGAGGGAATGGAACAACTCCACCAAAGGTCGGTGGACCCACCGACTAATCCCGGAATTAACCGGGTGGGTCGGTAGGCGACACGGTGAAGTGAACTTCCACTTAACGCAGATATTGTCTGGCCACGGCTGTTTTAGACAATACCTGCATAAATATGGGCATGCACAGTCCTCCGCATGCAGTGAGTGCGCGGGAGTCGAAGAAACTGCAGAACATGTGTTTTTCGCATGTCCTCGCTTCGACGGCGCGAGATCCGGCATGATGGCCGTATGCGGTCGCGACACGACTCCGGATAACTTGGTCCAGAGGATGTGTCAAGACCGGGACGTCTGGGACGCGGTATGCGTAGCAGCCTCCCAGATCGTCCTTGATCTCCAACAAAAATGGCGAAACGACCAAAGGCAGGTCGCAGGGACCACCTAACTACTAAAGCCCTAAGTAGTTAGACATAGTGGGTGCTTAACAAGCACAATAGCCCCCCCCCCGAAGTAATACCGAAAGGTGGTTCCGGGGAGGGACCAGGGGGCACGGGTGGGTTTTTAGTGGGTCGAGGAGTTGGCACCCTCATCCCCACACCCTGAGTTCTTCAGGTGTCTGGTTGCAGATTTTCCATCCCGTCTAAAAAAAAAAAAAAGGTCATCAAGATCGTGAGGGAGCGAATTCGGCGCAAAAAGAACCGCTCAATCCGGAAAACGGCTGCAGATCTCAACGTTTCCATTGGAACCGCTCACACCATACTCACCAAGGACCTTGGTTTCAGGCCTTACAAAAAACGTAAGGTCCATGGCGTTTCGGAGGCTACCAGCAAAAAGCGGTTGGATCGAGCTAAGAGGATCCTCTCTCGGCACGCTGGTCAGGAGTTTGTTTTTTCGGACGAGAAACTGTTCGTGCTGCAGCAGCCGCACAATGTGCAAAATGACCGGGTGTGGGCGCCATCGAGGGACAGCATTCCTGAATCCAATATAAACATCCCTCGGTTCCAAAGTGCCGCGTCGGTGATGGTTTGGGGGGCAGTATGCAAACGTGGTAAGCTACCCTTGGTGTTTATTGAAAAAAACGTCAAAATCAACGCGGCGTACTACAAAACTGAGGTTTTGGAAAAGGTTGTTGCCCCCAGTCTCCGAAGCCTCTACGGCGATGAGCACTACGTGTTCCAGCAGGACGGTGCACCAGCCCATACGGCAAATGTGGTTCAAGCCTGGTGTCGGGACAATTTAACCGACTTTCTGGACAAAACTTTGGGGCCTCCCAGCTCCCGGACTTGAATCCTCTCGACTTTTTTGTTTGGTCCTATATGATGGCGAAGCTGAACGAATACAAGGTCAGCACTTTGGATCATTTCAAGACGGTAATTCTCAAAATCTGGGACGAAATGCCCATGCAGTCCGTGCGTGCCGCCTGCGACGCGTTCGAGAAACGTTTGAAGCTCGTTAAGGAGTACAAAGGGGGGGGTCATTCCAAGAGAAATGTTGTAAACGTTCCTTGTAAACATAGCTTTCAATAACATAAATCCAAAAAATAAAAAAACATGTTTTCATTTTTTTAACAAATTTTGAAAGTGTATCCGAACTTATTGAACACCGTGTAGTACCTTATGCGTCAAATCGAAGAAATCGAGTTTTATAACAAGTTGGATATGTTTTTTTTTTTGGAAATGAGTTGCATACTGGATGTATGGAAATTCATTCAGCACTCAAAAGCCTTGCATAATGTAGCCCATTATATGTGACAAATTTCAGGGAAGAAAAAGTAGGTAATCTACATAAATAACAATAAAGTCAATATACAAAAACAAATTTACACTTCTTACCAAAACAGTCATTAGGAGAAATAAAATGAAATATTGCCAGAGTTTACGTAGCAGTTAGCTTTTCCAGTTATTATGTCAGAAATCTGTTTTCATTATCGCGTGCAATCTATACTTGCATCGAAAAGACATATTACTGATCATTGTCAATAATATTTCATCTTAGGGTAAACACTCCAGTTATTGTGGTACTTTAGAAGTGCTTTAGCTTTTAGTGTACTAATAGTCTGTATGGAGTGTATGGTGCCTCCCTACACAACTACAGTCTACCACTACTGCTAACGTTCCGCAACTATTGGAACGTTTACTCTTATCTAAATATCTAATTCAACTGCAAAAAAGAATGAAATTTGCTCTCTTTTGGAGTTGAATTGGATATTTAATTGAAATTTAGTTTATGTTCCTACCAGTAGGTAGGTACGTCAGACGGGTTCAATTAAAAATATCGACCGGCGAAGGTCGTTTTATTCAAGCTATACAAAGTACATGTGACCATCTCTCATGGAATGTGTTCCAAAACATGAATCCACTACGGCCGAGGTGTAAAAATCTTAAAATTATCACGAGCAAACAAACTAGTGGGTGTCAGACATTGTACGTGCTCAACCGACAAAAATGCTCGTGGAAATAATAACATTCCTTCTTGCTAAAATGGAATGAATTCCTCCTCCGACGACGACCATTCGGAAACTGACAGGAATCCTGCAAATATTCCCCTATTAGAAGTCCATTCACTATCATCACGTGTTGAGTTCCGTCGGTTCTGTTACATTCATTCGAAACCGAGTGTAACCGAGCGCTCCCCACCAGTTAGTGAAAGTTCATTTGCTTCAACCCCATTGGTGGGGACTTTCAGCTCCCCCTCTGCTTATGGCCCCATCCTGGAGAGGATCAAGAAGAAAAGTCATTCGTGCTCTCTCGTTCGCACGTTTCTTCTTATCAATGATGAAAAATATTGGGGCGTTGAGTTTAGTGTCAAAGCACGTGATTTATATTTGTAAATTTGTTTAATTTTTTCTCTCGCGCTCTCTTTTTGCCTTTCTCTCACGCACGGTTTGTCTGAGGTCATTTAGCCATATTCCCCAGTTCCTGGCATGGACGAAAAACGAAGATGTTTGGAATATGCCGATAACACTTGAATCGAAGTTTAACCTCTTGGTGGCGAAAAACAAACAGTTATTTCTAGATATGGTTCAGTTTAATGTAATCAACAAAAGAAGAAGGAAACTTTTCGGAGTTTGAAGTGAAGAGGCACGAAGTCAACTTCTGTTACCATCATTGGTATGCATACACAAATGGATGAAGTGGAGCGGAGATGTCAAGGAAAAATGTTGAAGGAATTTTAATTTTCAGCGTTCTTCATACAGCAGGATACTTTGCGTTGACAACACAAGCATGGTTGCGAGTGTGAAAAATGTTGCTTTCGTAGCTTTTTAATTTGGCACTCATGTGGATAGTAAATTCAGAAAAAGAGTTGATATCATAGGAGATACTGGGTGTACAGGGGTGATTCGTAGTTTCCTCGAGACCCGAGAAAATCCTCCAAAAATTCCGCCTAAATACAAAGTTGTGTTACAAAAACATTTGTATCGCATGTTATTGATCTCTTATACTCTGATTAGTTTAAAATAGAAATACTAAATTAGGAAGACAGCAGAAACAAGCAGCTTGATTGCAATCGAATTGTCCTATCAGCAATGTTTACAGAGAGTCATTTCATGCCAGGATATATTTCCGTTTCCAGATCTGCAGTTCTGTGGGTTCTGTGTATTTCTGGACGCCGATATCTTATTTTAGTGATTCTAGTTAATATCAAGTGCCATAAAAATTGAGCTGTTCACTTGACAAATGGAGATCAACCTATAAGATGCGAATAGTAAACAGGGGTATACCACCAAAGTTCAACTCGGTAGACGCAGTGGTTCTAGCGCCAAGAACAACATAAGAAAATAATATCATGTTTAATACTGGTAAAATACCAGTAACCAAAATTTGTGTTTATTAAATGAAGTGTTAGAGTTTCGAGGGTTATGAATGCCAATTAGTACAATTTTAAAACACTAGCACCAGCATACTAGGAAACGTAAGAGGTAGTTTTTTAACATTATTTAGGATTTCATATAATTCGGCGAATAACTTGTTATTCAGAAAAAACTTTGACCCGAATTTGACAATAAGTTCGGGGGCGGAGGCGACCCCGACGTAGAGGTTAGCATCCATACCATCCATAGAATCTCACCCCCGGACAAGTTGCGCAAATACCCAGAAGGTATTTGAGTGACTACGGCGGGAGATAAACCAGCCCAGAGCTGAAAATCTCGATAATAAAGGAATAAAAAAAAAAAGTTCAGAGGTTACCGATATAAATAAATTCAACAAGGAGACTTTACTTAGAGGGTGTTCCGGTCAAAATTTGGTCAAACAGTAATGTGTATGAGTCGATCAAAGTTTTTAGTAATAAGTCAAATTCTTTTTCTTTTTCAAGTTCAGTTAATACAGAATACAGGAGAAATATTCAGCTAAGCTTCCTTTTTACCGAATGCCAATTGCCGGGTCTTTCGTTTAACACCTGCCATAAAATTTTGTACAGTCTCCTTGTCCACTTTATTCGCCGCAGAACGCTAGTTTGCCTCGAACTGTTTCTCACTCACAACAGCTTTTTGAGTCTTCTTAAGGTTCCGCTTGACGATGGCCCAATATTATTCGATTGGGTGGAGCTCTGGCGTGTTGGAAGGGTTCTTGTCCTTGGACACCACTTGAATGTTGTTGGCAGCATACCACTCCATGGCCTTTTTTCCTGAATGGCAAGATGCCAAATCCGGCCAAAATAGAACGAAACAATTGTATCGCTTCAGGAAAGGCAGTAGACGTTTTTGTAGGCACTCGCTCAGATAAATTTCCTGGTTGACGGTTCCGGTCGCAATGTAAACGTTGCTCTTCAAGTCACAGGTACAGATGGCCTGCCACACCAGATATTTCTTCGCGAACTTTGACAATTTAATGTGCTTGAAAATATCTGCCACCTGTCCTCGTCCGGTTGCCGTATAAAATTTCTGTCCAGTAAGCTGTTTAAAGTCTGCCTTGACGTAAGTTTCATCGTCCTGTACCACGCAATCAAACTTCGTCAGCATCGTCGTGTACAACTTTCGCGATCGTGCTTTGGCCGACGTGTTTTGGTTGGAGTCACCACTTTCTTGTAAATCGACAGTCCAGCTCGTTTTTTAGCTCTATCCATGGTTGAAGGCGCCACTCCCAGCTTCTTTGCGACATCTCGGACGGAGAGGTTGGGGTTCCGCTCGAAACAGCGGGCAACTCTTTTTGTGGTCGCTGTGGCCTCCGGCTTTCGATTTCCCCCCGATCCAGCTTTTCTGGCTGTCGTCAAACGTTTACCGAACACTTTTAATACGTTGGTAACAGTTGATTTAGCCACATTTAACAATTTCGTGAGAGTAGTTTGGATTTTCGCCAGGCACGTGCAAAATTTTGATGCGTTGCTTCTCTTCCTTCGACGACATTTTGATAACTGAAGTGCTAGTCTCAAAATCAAAATAGAGGCATGATGCTACACGCACACATCTTCAAAATGAGGGGTGTGCAAAAAATTTTAATTCACGATGAAAGGAAATACATCAAGTTTAAGTCGACCAAATTTTGATCGAAACACCCTTTATTATTATATTTAATTTCCAACAAGAAAATTTTCCTTGACTGAACCGGGAATCGAACTCCCGCCTCCAGCTCGGTAAACCCTTCCCTTTCTGGCTGTACTATCAGACAATTTCCAAGTCTGTGTGGTTTACTTAAAGAAAAAAAAGACAACGAAAAAAAATAAAAAAAAAAAACCACCCACCCCTCATTTCGGTAGTGAAGAAAGAAGGAGGGGGGGGGGGGGGGGTTCAAACCCCCTTTTGGGGTTTTAGAGAGACCTTCTCTCTTTTTTGCTTTCCGCGCGGGGGGGGAAAACCCCGTCCCCGGGAAAGAGAGGGGGGTGTGTGATTTTTTTTCGCGGCTCTCCTTTGGGGGGGGGGGGGGGGGGGTTTGGGGGGGTTATTGTGTGGGGGGAAGGGAGAGGGGGGGGGCGGAGGGGGAAGCAGATATTAGGCTAAGTGACCTTGAACGCACGCACACTAAAGCGCCATTTAGATCAAAGGAGTGCAAGTAAGAAGGAAAATCTTTTGGAGGAAAACAAACCATCATTCCTCTGCATGTGCCAGAAAGGGTGAGGTGATTAAATGTCGAAAAGCCTAATAGCCAAAACAAAGCACCAAAGTGTTTCTATAAAGCGCGAAACTTGTCAAGTAAGTGTAATTATTGTCGGCAAACCCCTTTTTTAAAAAACCTTGTTTTTTTGTGAAATGTGTGAGAAAAAAAAAAAAAGTGTGGGGTGTGGGAGACTGTGTTGTTTAGAAAAAAAAAAAGTAAGAAAAACATTTCTTAACGGAATAGCTTACTATTTAAAAGGTAATCAAATAAAAGCTTGATAACTAAGTTATCATATAGCTTGGATAAAAGGTTAAAAAATTGTTTTCCAGTACCAATACATCATTACCTATTCAAACATATGTTTTTATATTCTTCATTTGGTTGCAGAAATAACTTATTGGAAACAACACCGCTGGCACACTGGATGCCCCTGTCGGAGAGCGAAATTCGGAGCGCAACGAAACGTCAACTTGAGAGGAGTCGGAAATAAACCATGACTGGAAGGAAGTGGTAAAAAGAAAAACAAGTTGAAGAAAGTAGTAGTAAACAGTATTCTATTTGTAGCTAAAGTATTTTTTTAAATTATTAATAAGTAAACTAAAACACTTGATACGTGAATAACAGAAATTTTTATTGGTATTCCTAAAATTAAAAATGTACAACTATTACTATACTACAAAACGGAGTGTGTACAAACTACCGCTAGAAACTATCACAAGCTATCAGTGATGCATGAGCGCGATTCAACAAGTTACTTTTGCCTGTTGAGGTGGCGGATTCGTCCGTGCCTTGACCTACCCCGCAGTGGGATGTTAGGCAAAGGTAACATCCTTGGTTCGAGTACTACTTTACCCATACCCTTTCGCTCAATTTTCAATACTGCTATTCAATTTTCAACCTACCGAACACTGACGGAACTTTCAACACTTTCTCTTCATATCTTTCATTCTAGCAAACATTACTGTCCGCTCTTGGTGCCTCATGCTGATGAGCGGACATCTGCTTCTACAACATAAATTAATTTAAGTAATAAAACTTTCGTTGTGGCTTTGATCTACTCACACCCGAGTTGATCCAAAGCTGGTTTTATTTTCTTAACCCGAACAAAATCAAAGAGTTACAATAACCTCAAAATGGAAGAAGCCCTCGAGTTGCCCAAAATGCATGATCCTGCTGCAAATTCCGAAGCTGAAATCGAAATCGAAGGGCGAATCGAAAGGTGATGCTGGGTCGGTGAAAAGTTTGGTTTCGGCCATTGAACAACTGGAAGAGGAGCAGGCTGCTAAGGAGAAGGAGCTGGATGATTAAAGGGAGATTCGCGAGAAACGGATGCTGATGGAAAAGTTTCAAAGGGAGAAACGGATGAAGCTGGAGAAGGAGCTGCGCTAGTAGGAGTCTCGGCAGTAACAACCCGACAGAGGGAAACAACAAAATTATTTCAAATGTTGTTATTCAGTTACGCTGTTTTTATAACAAAGGTTATTAGAATTAAGATCGCGGATGCACACCGTGTCCAATATATTCTCATACAAAATAAAACTCTTTTTATTTCAAATCGATAATCCAGATTTTATTGATAACTTTACCCATTATATTGCAATATAATATTGATCAACTACAGCATATGTTTTGGAATAACACCGCCTTTAGCCTTCTTGACCAGCTCCAGACGTTTTTCGAAACCATCACAGGCGGCACGCACGACTTCCATCGACATTTCGTCCCAAATTCGTTTGATTACGATTTTGAATTGGTTCATATTAGACGCCCTGTGGTCATTTACCTTTGCCAGCATGTATGACCATACGAAATAATCCAAGGGATTCAGATCTGGTGAACTGGGAGGCCATTCATTCTTGTCCAAAAAGTCGGTCAAATTTTCTCGGCACCAGCCCTGAACGAGATTTGCAGTATGCGATGGCGCTCCGTCCTGCTGAAACACACAGTGATCATCTCCAAACACCTCTTGTACATATGGCTTGACAACTTTCTCCAAAACTTCCGTTTTATAATATACGGCATTCACTTTAACGCCTTTTTCGATGAAACCCAGTGGTAATTTGCCTCGCTTGCAAATTCCTCCCCAAACCATCACTGACGCAGCACTTTGGAACCGTGGATTATTCCTATCACTCTCTGGAACAGTTTTCGAATAGAGAGCCCACAATCTGTCGTTCTGGACATTGTGGGATTGTTGCAAGACGAATAACTTTTCGTCGGAAAAGATAAATTCTTCCCCACCGTGCCGCGACAAAAGCAAACTTGTTCTTTCGAGTCGTTTCTGCTTGGAAGGCTTCGAAACTCCGTGAACCTTACGTTTCTTGAAAGCATGGAATTCGAGGTCATTTTGCAGTATATTGTGCATTGACGATCTCGAAACATTCCGATCTGCGGCCATTTTACGTACAGAGCGCTGTGATTTTCGTCTAATCCGTTCCCTGACCACTTTAACAACTCGTGCAGTCCGCACCGTACGAGTACTACCGGTTCTCTTCCGGTCATCCAACGAGCAGGTTGATTTTTTTAGTTTTTTTTTTTTTTTTTTTTTGTGTCACGGTACCTTCGGATGGTTCGGTACACAAAATCCCACTTTACTCCGAGGTTTTTCAAATTTCTGAAAATAGCACCCGGGCGCTCACCTTTCAAAAACTTTTTTATTACCACAGCACGAAACTCCTTCATCGCTGGTAAAAGATAAACACCGAATGAAAACAATCGGACATAACCTAAAAGCGTTTGTATGAACATAGTGCAAAACTACACCAACACATACGTGAAGCATGTTGAGTAGTTGCACGACACCAATGCAAGGAAAAAGTGTATGAGAATATATTGGACACGGTGTAGTTAAAATAACAGAGATTGTAACAAAAAATCCTCAAGAAGTAACAAGATAAACATAAACTATGATATAGATATAACATAAACAAAACAAACCTTGTAACAGTTTTGTTACGATGTAGCAAAATTATATCGGCTATTGCTAGAATTAATCTATTTCTTCACGCAGATTTATATCTTAATTTGTTATAAATATGTTATACAATTATCCAGATGAAAACGTCTTTAACCAATTTATATCATTATCAGTTAGCGGTAACAAGGTTTGTTATAATTTTGATATTTTTATGTTATGCCCTTCTGGTCGGGAAGAGCTACGGGGGCAGCAGTTACTGCAAGAAAGGGAAATGCTGGAGCGTCACCTAGTTGCTAAAGAAGAGTTCCTGCGTCAGCAGCACGTGCTACAGGAGAAGTTTCAGATGGCGAAACGGAAGACTGCGAATCACTGGTTGGATGTGGATGGTGCAATGAGCGGAGACCTTGAAGAGAAGCAATCGGAGCTTTAGATCGAGGAAGAGATGCAGGATTTGTTAGAAGAGCAGAGACCGACGGAGAGAATTGATCCCCAAGAAGCATTTCCCTAGACCGCACCGACGAGAGACGTTCAGATACCGATCAAGAAGAAGTTGTCCAAAATGGAGAAACTGAGAGCGCTGTTAGAAGAAGAAAGCAATGACGAGGAAAAAGATGAAGAAGTAGGTGACCTGTCCAGATTCCATAAAGGGCACCCATTCGTAATCAGAGGGCTCAAGGGAAACACGGCCTGAGGTAGCAGCTGACGCAAGACCAAATTGCTGCACGCCAGGTGACGTAGAGACAACATCCCATCTTCAAAGGAGAACCTTAGGTTTGGCCGTGTTTGTCAAAAGCATTTAAAACATGACCAGAGCTTGCGGGTTCACCAACCTGGACAACTTGAAAAGACTCCAAGACTGCCAACAGGGAGAAACCATCGAAGCCGTCAGAAGCCGGCTGATCCTGCCAGAGTCAGTGTCGGGAATTTTGAGTGATCTACGGAATCTCTTTGGCAAGCCTGAAAAACTTCTCAATGCTCTTCTCGTGAAGGTAAGAAGGGCTCCCTCTCGAAAAGTCGAAAAGCTAGAGCCGTTTCTCCACTTTAGCATAAGAGTGAAGCAACTGTGCGCTCACTTAGAGGCTGCCGGGATGATGGATCACCTAAGCAATCCAATGTTGGTCCAGGAACTGGTGGACAAATTAACGCCAAACTATAAGCTGGACTGGGTCCGTTTCAAAAGATACTCTCACGATACCCCTCTACGAATCATCACCGACTTTCTAAGAAACGTCGTGTCAGATGTGTCCGAAGTGGCTGAGTTCTCATCACTGGAGTTGACTGAATCAGCACCAAGGAACAAGCACGCAAAAAAGAAGGAGTTCGAACATCTGCATTCCGATCCGTCCAAGCCAGAATCGTATCAGGATGACAAAATTGCCAGCCCTGTTGAACGTGCAAAAGGACGGACCAAAAGGTAAGGTTTTGTGACGACTTCAAGAAAACGAGCGTCACCGATCGAATGCAGGTAGTCCTTGAATAGCATCGGAAAGAGTCGCTGCAGTTTTAAGTTACGCTGCAATGTTGAAGATTGCCAGGAGTATCATCAGCCGCTTCTGCATCGGTCCAACGAAGTGATACAGGTGCTGGAAGTGCAGTGTAATGCGCACAGCCGTTTGAATTGATCGGTAATTTTTCGTATGATACACTGGTAACACTTGTTGAGGACACCCTCGCTAACCAACTTCAAACGAAGGGAACTTCTGAACTGTTAATCGTGTCGTGGACCGGAAATATGAAGCGATACGATTATGCATCCAGAAGGGTAAATTTGACACTGTCGGCGAAAGGCTCGGATGAAAAACACCTTCTACTTGGAGCACGCAGAGTTTCCGAACTGGTCTACCGGTAGCGGATTTGGATTTCGAAGAACCGAAGATAATGATCGGCCTGGACAACCTTCATGTATTCGCACCGCATGAGAAACAGATCGGTCGGCCCGATGAACCGATCGGCGTGAGTAGCAAGATAGGATCGACGGTTTATGGACCTCAGAAGCAGAACTCGTCGTGGTGCATGTAAACTTCCGTGCGACGGAAGGTGTGTCGAATCAGGAACTTCACGATATCTTCCGTATTAAGAATGCCCTCGAACAAAGTGTATCGCCTGCCAGCGTTCCAGAATCAGATGAAGACCAGCGAACTCAAGAGATACTGCGGACGTCAACTATGCGAGTGGAAGACCGTTTCGAGGCTGGGCTACTATGGCGAAAAGACGAAAGGAAGTTCCCAAATAGCTACGAGATGGACGAGACGATCCTGCAGATTCTGTGCCTCAAGTCTACATAATGGGGCAACCTGTTGGCCGTGCTCCGCATAGTTTAAGAATAACTTAAATGTGGCTGAATTCGCTAGCCAGTAACTGTTAGCGAGATAGAACAACATAATTAAATTTAAGTTATAAAACTTTTGTTGTAGCTTTGATCTACTCACACCAGTGTTGATCCAAAGGTGGTTTTATTTTCATAGCCCGAACATAACTATTTCCAATTAATTTGATTTAAAAAAAAACATGATCATTTGTCATCAAAACAAATACAACAAAACAAATAGGAAGCCACCATCCTAGCGTGGGCCTTGCCCTGCATGCGGTTCCACTTAACAGAAAGATCATGCTTTGTAACCGTTCAAAATTCAACATACTGCTGTATGAAGGGCCAAAAGGGTTGGGCAGGCCCGTAAGCAGACACACTTACGCGAAACCTGCGAGAATAAAAGAATCTCCTTCCAGCAATATGATCCGATAAAATAGTGATTTCCTTTCTGCTGGTTCTATGGAGTAATAACATGTATTAGGATCTTTTAACAGAATAATATCCCACGTACTCTGTGTTACCAGCTAATATAAAAATGATGGTCAATAGATGTTAAAATTGATAAAATTAGTAACTCCAACAGTCGAGCCTGTAAAGAGAAATAATAAACGAACAAGGATGCCTAAACGGACTTTAGGTAATAAGTACTTATTTCTGCCACAGATTCAGTTGCAGCTTCTTGTATTCAAGGCACTAGATACTTCTAAATCATAAGAGGAAGA
>JAHHFK020002875.1:0-25143 GCA_024533555.2 Aedes koreicus
TAAAAATTTTTAAAATCTTTTGAGAAATTACTGAGATATTAACACTCAAAACCTGACCACTTTTCGTGACGGTAGCAATGCGATTTTTTTTTAAATTGTACCCCAGTATAGAAAACAAAGATTTTGTCCTCCGTCAAAAGTCTACTATACAAAACTCGTTTACAAAATATTGCCTCTACCCACCAGCCGTTGCATCCAGTGAAAGCTACAAATATGTTGTGAAAATCAACAAGTTTCATCCGATTCAGGTCAACTATGATCTTCTTATACCTTATACCTATACCTTGAGTACAGAATTGAGGAGTATTGGAACCAATTTTAAACTAAGAAAACCGCTGTAGGTGAGCCTAAATATTTACCATCAGGTGATTAAGGTAGTTAAAATAGCTTCACATGGCAACGGCTCAAAAAAGAAATTGAGAAGCAAGATATGTCAGAAGTAATTCTAGCACAGGCCATTCTGAAAGGCGTTTCAACCGTGCGTATAGACCCGTCTTCGCAAAAACGAGCTGCGGACCAAGTGCAGGAGGTCGTGGAGAAAAAAAAAGTCGCTTGATTACAGGCTTCTTTACAAAAAAAAAACCCAAAAATTTTTGCAAACGGGGGTGATCACTTAGTTCATTTTTACTGTACTTATACAACAAATGTATAAAAGATTTTAAAAATACTAAAGTTTGGACATCTCGTTTTAGTCACTATTTGGTCACTATTTTTATTATTTTAGTCACTAAAGTCACTATTATTTATCCATAAATCCGCTACCAGCCCTGTATATATATATATATATATATATATATATATATATATATATATATATATATATATATATATATATATATATATATATATATATATATATATATATATATATATATATATATATATATATATATATATATATATATATATATATATATATATATATATATATATATATATATATATATATATATATATATATATATATATATATATATATATATATATATATATATATATATATATATATATATATATATATATATATATATATATATATATATATATATATATATATATATATATATATATATATATATATATATATACTATGAATAGTTTTTATATATATATATATATATATATATATATATATATATATATATATATATATATATATATATATATATATATATATATATATATATATATATATATATATATATATATATATATATATATATATATATATATATATATATATATATATATATATATATATATATATATATATATATATATATATATATATATTTTTTATATTCGGTAGGATTGTTCAACATCGAAAAATATTAGTACCCGTTTATTTTTTTTTTATTTCGTTATTAGACTGGACCTTTCTGCGTTAGACTGGTCCAAAAAATCGTGATTTTTCAAAATCTTCAATTTTCAAAAATTTATAACTCCTAAACCGTTTAACCGATTTTAGTCATTTTTGGCCATTGTATTGGTATTTTTTTGAATTTCCAAGCAAAAATACGAAACCTTTGAATATATCAATTTTTGTATGAAAAAAATACAAAACAAATAGTTTTTCTTGAATTTGACTGCGAGGGGCCTCAACGACTCCTTGTTTTAGTATTTTTAAATGAAAGAGCATTCAATTTTACATAACATATCAAAAAATTGGAGATGTTCTGCGTGTCGTTTTGGAGATACAATTTTTTAAATAATAAATCATTACTCTTCATTTTATACATCACCCGCCTGTAGAAACGATGAAGATGCATGGTAGATTACCATGCGTCTCCATCCAATCAAACCTATGACTAATGAAATCTATGAGTTACTTACAAACTTAGTATAACATTCGAATCAGTCTTTAAGGCTTTCCGTTAACCACACAGACCAATTGCTATTTTTTGACGATTACCTTTTCAAATAAATAAGGCTTTAAAATTTCAAATATTTTTGCTTAGTGTAAGTTCCAAGAAAAAAACACTTTAAAGCCGCGCGACATGATGAACATGTTAAAAAATAAGAAAAACACTTTTATACATTTATTTTTATTTATTAAGTTTTTTCATAACAATTTTATACATTTTTCTTCCGTTGAAAATGAATTTTGTTTCACAATAATATACTCTTCGTTTTGAGGCTTAAAACTATGGAATGACTGAGTCCCTGAAATTTGCTTCACACGTGTGTAACGATTTTTTAATTTTCTTTCCATTTTATTATAGTCGGATTCCGAAAAAAAATTGATAGTGTATTTTCGAGTCTGGCTTAGAAATAGCCCATGAATAAAGTTCTTCGGCCGTTGTTATGTGATGATCTTGCAAACTGGCTTTCGCAGCATTTCGTTTCAATACGCCTCCCAAAGCATCACAAGGGCCCTTTCCATGACAAGTAGCGAAAAAATTCCACTCGGCATCTATGCCAAAATCTTTTTGCATGTTGCACAAATTAAAAGCGGTCATTTTATTTTTGTATTGGCTTCCAGATCCATCTGAGAAGAAATAAATTTTCTCTAAACCTGATAACTTACTTTTTATGAACGCTATGCATTGAGTCAAAAAAAGACGCACTGCGACATGATTATGTTTAGTGAAATCAGCAATTGCAATAAAACTGGTAAACTTCAAATCATTTGATTCTTCATCTTTAAAATAAATAGCACAAGGGTGAATAGTACATTGAGCGTTTGCCCAATGAAAGCCTTGAACTGCATCCTGCACAACGAATGAATAATTCTCCGAAAAATCACAGATTATGATACACTCAGTAGCTTTTAAATTGTTTTTCACGTGTTTTAAATAGTTTGCCTGTCGCTCAGCTGTAAAGTTATGTGGCAATAAATTGAGTAATTTTTCTAAAAAAGTATCAATAAATTCTTGTGTGTCCATTTCAACTAAGTCCAAACTGCATCTTTCTGCTTGACGCCATTGTTTAAATTGTAATGATTCAACGTGACCGTTATTAAGAATGGTCATAAGTTCTACCGCCAAAATTTGCATTCCCGGACAATTTTCGCAACATTGCTGCCAGCAATGCTCATTTGGATTTTGACAAATTATTTTTGAAAACATATCATGGTAGGACTGAACACCATCTGGAAGTAATTGTTTACTTTGGAGTGTTTTAAAAATCAATTTAACGTTTTGGTGGTAAATGCAAACGCACACCGTATGCGTGCCACTTGTTCCTGCCAAAATGCAGTGTTTTGGACGGTTACTGGCGAACATCGAAAATCCAATCTTAATATCAGGATGAGTATTTTTAAATATGGAGTACGCCTCTTGCAAATTGCATAAAACTAACCTTCTTTGTATGTAGATCCTACCTTCTTCATTGTTGGATATCAAATAATCCCTTTTTCCCGGGCACACACGACTTATATCGTCGCTATTATAAAAATTACGAACACGCATTAGCGTTTCCTCTCCTAACGAAGCTCTACTAATCCTCTTTTTAGGCACTGACATTATTCCCTCCTGTTGTTGTAATACTTTCACTTGGTTGGCCATATATTGGGAAACATCAAACTCTTGCATAATCCTATATGTAGACCAACTTTTGGGCAGTGTGGTTAAAATCCTATACCGCTCATTGCTATCTTTTGTTTCCTTAAATTTATCCTTAAGCTGTGTTAGCATTTCATTATCGTCAGACAAAAACGTGTTATTGGTGGTACCGATCGATTCATAGCTGGTTGTTTCCAATGAGCCTGTAAATAAATATAACAAATTATTGATTAAAAATTGATTGATTGGAAATCATGCAAATAATTTCTATTTTATTATTTACTTTGGTAGGGAAAAGGAACAATGCCGGACGGTCCTGCAAGGGCAATTGTTTCGTGACTGGTTGCTTCGCACGATTCTAAAAGAATGTAAAAATAAAAATGTTCCAGTAACAATTGCAAGAGAAGAATTCAAATTAAAACAGAATTATATGAACTTTTATATAACATACCTGTAGTGCCTATACTGGATGGTCCTGTAATGGGTTCTTCGGTCATGGTATCAATGTGCTTATACAATTTCTTGTAGCAACTTTGACAAATGAAAGAGCTACTCTCATCAATTTTAACCTTTTTTTCCACAGCATGGTCGTACAATTTTGCGTTGATTTTTCTGGAACACGAACTCAACACCCAAACACTACAAATTGAACACTTACGTTTCATTTTACGATATTCTTTGATATAACTGTTCTGATATGATACTTTGTTTTCAACTGGTAACTTCTTACATAAATTTCCGTGTTTTATATGATGTTTATATTGTACCTACGATCAAGTGAAGTGAACTGCAGCCTAGACTACAATAGGTATTGAATTGTTTCTCGGCTATAGCGATCAGGTCTATTTGCAGACGGGAGCGAGTAGAGCGGAATTTCTAAAGCGAGAAAGCAACAGAATAACAGATAACGCAAGCGAGCGACGAGTATGAAATGAAAGAGATGTTGTTCACTCTGCTGCTTCTCCGCTTTAGAAATTCCACTCTACTCCCTCCCGTCAGCGAGTAGACCTGATCGCTACAGCCGAGAAACAATTCAATTCAATCTCACAGGTCGATAAACATTCTACATCTACAGTAGGTAGTCAATACGTATCAACGGTTCTTCTTTTAAATAATAATACCAATGCCCCTCTGTGTAACGAAAAGAATGTTAGGTAATCAAATTGTCAATATCTACCTAAAGTCTCATTAGTCTTAGTTGCTATAATATTATATAATTATGTCAAGTAAATATTATTTATTATATAATATTTACTTGACATTCTGTGACCTACTCATAGATTTCATTAGTCATAGGTTTGATTGGATGGAGACGCATGGTAATCTACCATGCATCTTCATCGTTTCTACAGGCGGGTGATGTATAAAATGAAGAGTAATGATTTATTATTTAAAAAATTGTATCTCCAAAACGACACGCAGAACATCTCCAATTTTTTGATATGTTATGTAAAATTGAATGCTCTTTCATTTAAAAATACTAAAACAAGGAGTCGTTGAGGCCCCTCGCAGTCAAATTCAAGAAAAACTATTTGTTTTGTATTTTTTTCATACAAAAATTGATATATTCAAAGGTTTCGTATTTTTGCTTGGAAATTCAAAAAAATACCAATACAATGGCCAAAAATGACTAAAATCGGTTAAACGGTTTAGGAGTTATAAATTTTTGAAAATTGAAGATTTTGAAAAATCACGATTTTTTGGACCAGTCTAACGCAGAAAGGTCCAGTCTAATAACGAAATAAAAAAATACGGGTCTAATATTTTTCGATGTTGAACAATCCTACCGAATATTATAAAATTCTGAGAGATCGTATAACTTTTTTTCATGGAATTGCTGTATATATATATATATATATATATATATATATATATATATATATATATATATATATATATATATATATATATATATATATATATATATATATATATATATATATATATATATATATATATATATATATATATATATATATATATATATATATATATATATATATATATATATATATATATAATATATATATATATATATATATATATATATATATATATATATATATATATATATATATATATATATATAATAGTGAATAAAAATATAAATGGAATACATGTTGAAAAAATAAAAGGAATGGAATAGTTGCCCGATTTTCCCCTTATTTTTGAAGAAAAATTGAATAATCCTGCGATTATGTTGAAGTAGTAACCTGCGATCTAAGACTCAAGTATCTAGGTGACCTTAGTAACCTTTGTTTACCTGAGCAAATATTAGAGATAAATTTTTCATTCTTTGTTCAGACTGTGACCAATACACATGTGTTTTATTTCCACTCTCAAGTGGTTATGGGCCCAGAATTGGCCATAGCCTGAAGTTACGAGAAGTCAGAAAAGAAGCAGATTTTTAATTTTTTTTTCGAAACCATGATCCCGAGAGACAACGTTAGGAGCAGTGTTGCTGAAAGCGGTGCGAATGGGAGTACGAGGACGACAAACAGTGGCGTAGGATTACCGGCTGGTGGTGATGGCTTGCGGCCCGGAGGTGTTGTACGTGCCTACGGAAACCCAGTAAATCTTTCGAGCATGGAGAAACTGCGTGTACGTGCGAATTATCCATCATGGGCTTTCGCAATGAAGATGTCGCTGATTAGAGAAGGTTCCTGGCGAGCTGTAAAGCCAGTAGCCGGACAGGAGGTTGATCCTGAGATGTACGAACGAGCGCTAGCAGCAATCTGCCTAAGCTTGGAGAAGAATAACTATAGCCTGGCGAAGAACGTTGAAACGGCAAAAGAAGCATGGGAAAAGCTTCAGAAGACGTTCCAGGACAATGGTTTGATTCGTCGTTTCAGATTGCTGGACAAGTTAACGTCGGTGAAGTTGGAGGAAATGGGATCCGTTGAAGAGTACGTCGATGAACTGGTCACAACGGCGCAGAACCTGAGTGAAATTGGATTCGAGGTTAATGATCAGTGGTTGGCATCGTTGCTGTTAAAAGGATTGCCGGAATATTACAACCCGATGATTATGGGATTGCAAGCATCGGGTATTGAGCTGACGGCTGATACCGTGAAGACAAAAATACTTCAAGATGTCAAGTGGCCGTTGAAAAGCTCCGGAGCAGAGGGTGCGTTGTACATCAAGCAGAATCACAAAATGAGGCATTCCAAGATTGAGAAGAAGAACGGAAACTGCTTCAATTGCAATAAACCTGGACACTTTGCAGCAAATTGTCCACAGAAGCAGCCAACGAAGAACAAAAGTAAGGCTCTATGTGCAATGCTGGCTGTGGGCAGAGAAAGAAAAGATGAACGGTATTTCGATTCGGCTGCAAGTAAGGCTTGCTTCATTTAGAATTGGAACAAACTTTTGCTCATATTGTGGCGCTCCTGGTGGACGGATTTGAAAGTTCTTGGCGCCCACGTGTCGGGAATTTTTTCAGCTTCACGTATGTATTTTTGACATTCCGTAAATCGACTGTACTTTGTAAACAATCAACATGGAAGCCGAAAGAAGGGAAAAAATTGTGCACAGTTATTTGGAAAATCCATTGTGATCTGCATCTAGGCTAGCTAAACAGCTGAAATTGCCCAGAAATACCGTATGGCGCGTTATCAAACGGTATAAGGAAACATTGACGACGATTCGGAAGCCTCAAGCCAATCGTCGGAGTGGAACTGTCGACCGGAAACTTCGTGGTAAGATTTTGAAGACGATTAAGAGGAATCCCAATCTGTCGGACCGTGATTTGGCCAGAAAATTCGGTGCTGCCCATAGTACCGTGAGGAGAACTCGACTCCGGGAAGGAATCAAGTCGTATCGAGCTAGCAAACAGCCAAATCGGACCATAAAACAGAATAGTGTGGCCAAAATCCGTGCTCGGAAGCTATACGACCAGGTGCTGGCCAAGTTCGACGCTTGTCTTCTGATGGACGATGAAACCTATGTCAAGGCTGACTTCGGGCAAATCCCAGGTCAAAAATTTTACTTGGCAACGGCTCGGGGGGATGATCCAGCCAAATTTAAATTTGTTTTTGCCGACAAATTTGCACGAAAATTCATGATTTGGCAGGGCATTTGCAGCTGTGGCAAAAAAAAACGAAAGTTTTCGTTACAAATAAGACAATGACGTCGGAACTATACCAAAAAGAGTGTCTCGAAAAACGAATTTTGCCGTTCATTCGATCCCACGACCATCCCGTAATGTTTTGGCCAGATTTGGCAAGCTGTCATTACAGCAAAGTCGTTCAAGAATGGTATGCAGAGAAAGGGGTCCAGGTTGTTCCGAAAAACCTTAACCCACCCAACTGCCCCCAGTTCCGCCCTATTGAGAAATACTGGGCAATCATGAAGAGGAGACTCAAGGCAAAGGGAAAGGTTGTCAAAGACATCAATCAGATGAAGACCTGGTGGAATAAGATAGCTAAAACGATGGACGAAGAAGGTGTGCGCCACCTAATGAGCCGTGTTACAGGAAAAATTCGAGAATTCCTTCGAAACCGTGACGAATAAGTTTATCCGTATTTTTTCTTAAAAGTATGAAAAAAACGCTACATAAATAACTGAAATACAGGCAATTGTTTTTGTTCCAATTCTATCTGAAGCAAGCTTTAGTCATATGACCAGAAGTGAAGAAGGATACAGGAAGTAAGAAAACTGGGAGAATTCGATGGATACAGCAAATAACCAGTCAGGAACTGTCCATTTTTCACGATTTTCTCCACATATTGGAAAAACTAGATATAACAAGTGGTTCTCGAAAGTTTCACAAATTATAATGTATAAAAATACAATGCTCTTTTGTGGAACTGTGTGGGAATTAAATGACATCGATATTTGTCCATTTCACGCGCTTTTCTCTGCATACTGGAAGAACCAATATTTAATGTGGTTTTTTAAGTAGCCGCGAATCAGAATAAAAATTAAATGCACTGCAATAATCTAAAAATTTCTAGCAAATTGAATGGAGGGATTTTCGTCTTTTGCAGACCTCGAGAAATGGATCATTTTACTCGACTTTCCCCTAATTTCGAGAAATTAATAATCATACATTTAACATATTAGCGCTAATAATGTGGAATACATCTATGCTGTAGTATTGTGAAAATGTCTGGAGAATCTAATGAAGGAGATATCATCGTTTGCAGATCTCTTTATCACCCTGTTTTGGCTAGACCGCGAGCTGCCAGTCACCCTGTATTGATAATGCGGTTTTTGTAATAGCCACGCATTAAAATGAAATGAAACGCTCTGCAATATTGTTAAGATGTCTGGAAAATGTAATTCAGGGGATGCCACTTTACATTTTGCCCAATTTTTCCCTAATTTTGGAAGAAAAAATGAATAGTCATATGGTAATTGTTCGGGTTACGAAAATAAAACCGCCTTTGGACAACTCCGCTGTGAGTAGATCAAAGCTGCAACGAAAGTTTTATTAATTAAATTAATTCGTCTCATTTTACCTCGCTTACAGTTAGTTTTCTTCCTCCTGTACAGAAAATCTCCCTTCCGAAATGCTTTATTCGGCGATTTTAACCTGTACCTTTATGTTGCAATGTTAATCTAGTGGTGATGTTGATTTTAATGTATCAAACGTTTTACTTCACTATTTAATAAATCAAAACTTTACTTTAGCTGCAAAAAGAACGCTGTTCTACAATCAACTTTCCTCAACTTCTTTTTCTTTTTACCACTTCACTCCAGTCATGGTTTATTTCCGACTCCTCTCAAGTTGACGTTTCGTTTCGCTCAGAATTTCGCTCTCCGACAGGGGCATCCAGTGTGCCCAGCGGTGTTGTTTCCAACAGTAATCATACTTGTTTTAAAAATATTTAACTCGTTTGTGCTGAACTATGTATTGTGAAAACACCTTTTGGACCTTTGCAAAAGTAAAGTCGATCTATTTACATGATACAAATATTCAGTGTTCTCCGACTTCATTCACACTATCCTCATCACTAGCACCAGATTTAGAGTCTTCGACGTCATCACTTTTAATCGCTGACGTCTCTTCAACTATTTCTGGATATGCATAGAATCGTGCCATTTCGCGCGTAAAATCAGCTAATGAGACTCACATCATATCAGTTAAGTTGTCTTTTTCAAAATATCCCATTGTTTGTGGGAATTCCTTTTGCCATCGGGTGTTTTTAACAAACCTCGAGCAAGGTCTTGGTTTTCCTCCATGAATGCCGTAAGACATTCCACTTGAGAGGAATTGATGCTCATTGCATTTCGTGGTGATTCCGTAGTCCTGAAATGGGCTGTAATTAATGATTGAGTTCAAGAAACGCATTATATTCATACTTACATATTGGTTTAAGCACGTAAAGAAGTTAATAAAGATAATAAAATTAATATTAAGCTTAAAATTTTAAGCTACTGCGCACTCGTTAATCTGGCGAACAACTTCAGCTTGTCGAGATATTTGTTTTCGATTCGCGCTAAAAAATGCTCGAACATAATATTACGCAATGCCAAATTTGGCTCGAAGATCTAGTACTACCTTATGCGTTTCACTCGTTTCGAGCTCGATTCGAAATCGGTAATGCCAAATGTGGTCGAAACGAAAAAAAAAACACTCGAGTCGAGATGCGCAATGCCACCCCTGGTTCTTGTGCCGTCGTCACTTTTCATCTCCGGAAATGTTTCATAGTATTGCTTGCAAATACAATCAAACATGCTCATGTGCCACTCCCGTATGTGTGTCTCAATAGTTACAAGTTTTGTTTACAAAAGCTGATATGCCATTTTTAAGTGTTACGCGTGACATTCGCTTGCATTCGTCTTCAAGGAGGCTCTCTGAGAAAATTACCCTGTGCAATTTCCCAGACATTTTCATAATATTGTCGTGCATTTGATTGTATTGTAGCACATGGCTATTTAAAAAACCGCATTATATATATTGAATCTTCCAGTATGCAGAGAAAAGTGGGTAAATCGGACAATAATTGATGTCTACACAAGCCGACATCCCCTCTATTGAATTTCCCAGACAATTCCACAATAGTGCATTGCATTTTTATATTCTAATTAGGTGAAATGACATATCTAGATTTTCAATATGTGGGGAAAATCGGTCAAAATGGACAGTTCCTGACCTTTTCACAAGACGATATTGCAGACATTTCCACAATAGTACAGCACAAATGGATGCAATATTATCAGAGCTAATATGTTAAATGTGTGATTATTCAATTTTTCTTCCGAAGTTAGGGGAAAATCTGGCAAAATGAGCCACTTCCCGGGGTCTGCCCAAGATGAAACCATCACCATTCGATTTCTCGCATTGTTTTACATAAGATAAGCTGTTTTACAGGGCACTTATCCAGCGGCCTTTAATTAGTTGTGATTTTGGGTCCCAACTGTGCAATGTTTGCGAAAAATCACGGGTACGACGAACTTTACACCCTTGAATGAACTAGCAGTATTGAACGGCCAGGAACCCTTGGAACTCCGCCACGAGAGCGTCACTATGAGAGAAATCGCACGACACTTCTCGAGGAATGATGTTATTGCCAAGCAAATTAAAAAAAAATTAACCTTAAGGGAAGACCAGGACAAATGGGACGCATTCGCTTACCAAGAGAAGACATATTGGATCTACAAAGAACTTTTCGAAGCTATCAGTCCAGTGGCGTCAGCGGATAATATGGAGCAGGTATCAATTCAACCGCCAGACGCTCAAGCAACTGGCACTCTTTGTGATTAACGGTCGCAACAAGGAAATAGGACGATCCCTCACAAATGCTTCCAACGAAAGATCAACTTGCGGAATAGGAGTCTTTGTCCGGAGCACAAAAAGAAGAGTCAATTACAAGCTTGAAATGGAAACGAGTTTTACATCCGCGGAATTGATTGCCGTAAATAAAGAAACTTAATAATAGAAGAGGAGCAACTTCGAAGCTAAGTAATATATACTGATTCGAGATCAGCCTATGCTCAGGATATGCTCAGGACTCAAGGACCGAGCAAGAAATCTTGATCCACATACTTACACTACCAGTCATAAGTACGGACTCGCTTGGAAAAGTATTGCAACACTCAGTTGAATATTGCATCACTACCCAAAAAGTTTAGCATTACCTAAATACAGGTACATCCATGATACTATACCTCGGTACTCTGATTATCTGCAGAGGTGCGGTTTGTTCTGAAGATTAAGGGCTTCCGGAAGGTGGATCGTTTTGTTCGGAATTCCACCGCTACGTGGCGCCTTAAACTGTCAATTCAAATGTTTCTTAGTTGGAAGTATCGTCACAGATGGCGCACATAGTGGATTCCCATATATTTGACGTTAGCACACTACCCCTATCTGTTCAGCTTTATCACCCATCACAGTGTGTTCAACAGATGGCGCAGGTGTGTTAGTGACGACGATTTGTAGTTCAAAATTTTCAATGTGTTATGTCTGTTTGTCTGTGATATAAATGTTAATAAATAGATGGAGATGGGTTAACATAAAACTAAAAATATCACATCATAAAAATCTCACGTTGTTAGGCACTTTGATGATAATTGTTGATGCAGCCGATCGAAAATTATGCAGAAAAAATGCTAAATGACCAATTTTAAAATGAGTTTTACTCCACAAGGAAACAAAAGGGAACGAATGATTTTTCATAGGTCTTGTAAATGGATGTTTTTACTTTCAATTCACGTATTCCGTGTTTGCAAATATTTGCGAATAAATGAGTAAGATATCTTGAAAAAACTTAGTTTTTTTAAACTTCAATCTCTATAATTTTTTATACCATAACTAGCAACCATCTTGTATCTTCAAAATGTGCGTTCTTTTATGTTCTTAAAGTCATCTAAACAAAGTTTTCAAATTCAAATTGATATAAAAAAAATTAGAGCGAAAAAACTGTTTTTTTTTAAGTCCCACCCTAAGGAAAGCTAGAAAAACTGTTATAAAACGAAACGTAGATGAGATAGAAGTTAGGTTATTTCAGCAAAGTTTCATAAAGTTAAATCATCTACAATTCTGTGGGAGCAACAATTCCTCTAAATCATAAGAATAAAAAGTTAGATTTTTTATTATGAACATAAAAGGACCACCCTAGTCATCGCTCTAACCAAAAGATAGATCTTTTCTTAAAGATTAAATCTTCCAAAGACATCATATGTCTAAAGTTTATGGTTTTCGAGTTATCAATTTTTGTCGCGAAATTGGGCTATTCGTGCCATAGTGCGATGGCCTGAATATTGGAATCCACTTCATGGGTTTTTTTTTCACTTCGTTCGGATTGAGAACCGAAATTCCGAGGGTGACAAGTTCTGATTCTGCGCCAGTTTTAAACGTCATTGCGTGCGGTTGCGACAAACGCTAAACCGGTTGAACAAAAATAAAACAAAACATATAAATACGAAGAAGAAGACAACATCTGACAACTGAGAAAATGACAGTTGATCGATTTTCAAGTCGCGAAGGAGAACGAATCCTATCTGGGAAATCGTCGATTCTGCAAAAATCGATTTTTTTAAATCAAATTTGCACTCTAGAAACTGGTGATAGATAATGTAATATTCCAGTTTTTTTGTTTTTATTCTATAGGGCCTCGTTGAAAATTTGTTAAAATTTTTGTCAAAGAATTAATCAAGAGCAAATTCATGGTCATCTCGTAACCAAGATAATTGAACTTTTTTTTTTAACCAATTTCCAGAACACAGCAACAAAAATATTATTTTTTTTTATTTCCCTACGGACTTATTGAGTGGCTTGTTAAAGCAAGAACGAAAGGATCAACAAACTATCATAAGAAACGAAAAATTAGTTAAAGGGCGAACACGAAATTATTGCGACACCGAAAATGTCATGCCAATTTTCTTATAATGTTTAGAATCAAACCAAAATTTTATGGTAGTTTTATACGTATATTTACTTCAAAAATCAAAAGAAAAGTTAATCGATGGAGCCTTGAGTGTAAAATTGAACGCATTTTCGCTTGATGCCCTCCATCAAAGTCTTTACAGTGTCACCCGGTACCAGTTTCTCAGTTTTTTTTTTTCATTTTCTTAACATGTCCTTCTCGTCTTTGACTGTCTTCTTGCTCTTCCGAAGTTCCCGCTTCATCATTGCCCAGTACTGCTCCACCGGGCGCAGCTCCGGACAGTTTGGCGGATTCATGTCCTTTGGAACAAAATGGACAGAATTGGCCTCATACCACTCCAGGACACTTTTAGAATAGTGGCATGATGCCAAATCTGGCCAAAATAGCGGAGCTTCGTCGTGCTGCTGCAAGAACGGCAAAAGGCGCTTCTCGAGGCACTCAGATTTGTAGATCTCGCCATTTAAAGGGTGTATTCGATAAAAATGGCACACAGAAAATCTTCTTTAACTTTTGAATCGTATGAGTAAAAAACCTAGAAATTTGAGTAGATCTTATCCATAGTGTATTATTTACTTCTGCCAAGTTTCATAGTTAAACATACAGTAGTTCCAGTCATGTCGTCGAAACAAGAAATTGTCCGTGAGAAAATTTTGTGCACTCACAATCAAAATCCAGGGGCGTCCCACCGGTGGATTGCTAAAAGGCTTGGAATTGCAAATACAGCTGTGTCTCGTGTAATAAGAACCTTCAAGGAGCGTCTGAGTGTCCAAAGGAAGGAAGGGAGTGGTCGTAAAAGTGCTCCAATGGACAGTAAAATGGCCAGGAAAGTCGTACAACAAATCAAGAACCGTCCAAACATATCAATTCGAGATGTCGCTAAAAAGTCTAAGGTGTCAGTCGGTTTTGTGCAGAAAACCATGAACCGTGCTGGGTTACATGTTAACAAAGTGCAAAAAGCCCCAAACCGGAATGAAAAACAAAACATCACTGCGAAAACCCGCGCCCGGAAACTTTACACGAAGCTGCTCACCAAATCCGGTTGCATCGTGATGGATGACGAAACATACGTCAAGGCCGACTTCCGTCAACTTCCTGGGCAAGAATATTTCGTTGCCAAGTCGAAGTTCGATGTTCCGGAGGATATTCAAAAGAAGAAACTATCGAAATTTGCAAAGAAGTTTCTAATCTGGCAGGCGATTTGCGGATGTGGTGAAATAAGTGCTCCCTTCATCACTTCCGGAACAATAAACGGTGCGATTTACACGGAAGAGTGCCTTAAGAAGCGTCTCTTGCCATTCATTAAGAAGCACAAAGGATCAACTCTGTATTGGCCTGATCTAGCATCCTGCCACTACGCTCGAAACGTATTGGAGTGGTACCGAGCCAACGGAGTCAATTTTGTGCCAAAGGATATGAACCCACCAAATTCACCGGAACTTCGTCCAATTCAAAAATTCTGGGCAATTATGAAAACGGAACTTCGCAAACATCGCAAAACTATAAAAACAGAGCTAGAATTGAAGAAAATTTGGGTAAAAACAACAAAAACACTGGGAAAATCGGTTGTACAAAATTTGATGGGTGGAGTGAAAAGGAAGGTGCGGGCATTCGGGATGGGAGACGAAATTGAATAAAACAAATGTTGTAAATCAAAACTCATTAGTAGTTCTTCATACCCTGAAAATTTCAAGAAAAACCAATAATCTGTTTTTTTTTGGTGTGTATTTTTTTGTGTGTCTTTTTTTTTAAATACACCCTTTACTGTGCCCTTTGTCACGAAAGGCTCACTCCTCAGTCCGCAAGAGCAGATGGCCTGCCAAATGAGATATTCGGAGGCGAACTTCGACATTTTCTTCTTCTTAAATTTGTCGTCCACATAGAACTTGCTCTTGCCGGTGAAAAACTCCAACCCCGGAGTTTGCTTAAAATCGGCTTTTATATACGTTTCGTCGTCCATCACACAGCAGCCATATTTTGTCAGCATCTTCTCGTAGAGCTTCCGTGCCCGAGTTTTAGCCGTCGATTATTGCCGCTCATCGCGGTTTGGGAAGTTCTATACCTTATATGTATGTAGTCCAGCTCTCTTCTTTACATTCTGGACGTAGCTCTGCGACATGCCGATCTTTTTAGCCAAATCACGGCTTGAGACATTGGGATTTGCTTTAATCATCCGCTTCACCTTTCCCTCCGTCTTTTTGTTCTCCGGTCCCGGTTTTCTTCCAGCTCCTTTGCCGTGGTCCAACGTCAACCACTCCTGGAACCGCTTCAACACTCTGAAAACGGTTGAATGGTGAATGTTCAACATTTTTACCAACTGCCGGTGCGACAGGTCAGGAAATTCCAGGTGTTTGGAAAGAATTTGTTCTCTCGACTCGCGTTGGTTCACCTCCATTTTCGTTGAATCGAAAAACACGACTTCAAGTTTGACAGCATATAAACAATACACATCAATGAGAAAGTGTGCAAAATTTGGTTGATTTTTACCCAATGGTAAAAAAATTATGCCCTGTTGAATGTGTCGCAATAATTTCGTGTTCGCCCTTTAAGTAGACATGAGACAATTTTGAAGCTTATTAATTTTTATAGCTGAAGAACAATATTGACGCAACGTTATTTTTTATTATTTACTCAACTCAGTCATCCCATTCTTTCGGATGTGCAAAGTTGACGATGTATAGACCTATGCATACACGCAAAAAAAAAACACAGTAGAAACTACCATCAGCGGCTGGATAGTCCTGAAGAAAATGAATATATTTTTTGTCTCAGGAAGTGCTAGCACACCGGTCCCAAGCTTAATGATTCGCCCCTAATAACGTAACTCGCACCAACACACCCTCAAATATTCTGTCAAAAGAACATAGAGAATCAAAACAAAGCCAAAGATACTAGAACCGAGAGCTACTGAAGAGCGTAAGAGTGTATAGCAAGGTGCAGACTGCAAGGTGAATTTCAAACCTAGGGGTTCTACAACAGTGAACCAATTTCAAATCGCTAGTTTCATATTGATTGTTGCTACCATTTCGAGGGTTCAATTGAGCGCAAACACCAACAATTTTCAGCTGACTTTAAATGCGTTTGATTTTACCATGTCTGCGATTAGATCAACCATGGTGCGGTTGATATCAATATGAAGTCTGTCAAATATACCACAAAGGTTGAAGGTTTTACCATAAACGTAGTAAATTTGACCGAAATTTCATGGTAGTTTTCAAGATAGGTATAGTCGGGTTCTACAAGATTTTTTTCTGTGTAACAACAACTGCAAAATGAAGGTGGTTTTTTCAAATGCTATCCTGCCCGGGAAACATGGCGGATTTACTAATTTTCTTTAACTCCAACGAAAAATCCCATACACAATTGTCTGTCTGTGCGTCAAAAAACGGCGTCGTAAATGCCAATTAGTAGACGAGGAAGGTGTACTATCAGGATGGGAGCTGAGCTACAGTGAGAGCTGTCAAAATTATAAAACTAAGCGTTGGGTGATGATATATTCACCTTTGCAAGGTTCAACTACTTGCCCTCAGTAATGTGGATAAATTTCAAATTAATAAAACGTCGATTTCAGATTCAGATTAATAAAACATCGAACAGAAAAGTCCTGATGAAAAAAATCGATTTATCGGAGTAAAAATATCGATTCTGTCAAACACAATTTATCAATTACGGAAGCGTCGACTAGGGACGTCGCACATGGACATTTCGGATAGAGAACAGGTCACCACAAGTTTTAAATCACGTTCCATTGGTTGGTTTTTTTTATTGAAGTCGATACTCAATAAAGATGGGGCTCATTTAGCCCTAATATAGATTGATGTTCTGGTTGTTGTATAATAATATAGCAATAAAGTTTATCCCCTTCAATAATTGTTGTTCTTCTGTGACTTCTTGCCTTCTGTGCCAATTTCACAGTTCGCATCCAAATACTTTCTCCAATAGTTTAATAATAATGTTCCATAGTTATCGATAGTTAGTTCGTAATTATAAATTGGCATATTACAGATCAGATTGAGTTAGCTACCCTTCGCTTCTATCCACTTTTATTCATTAACTGCGCCGTTCTTAATTGTTTGGTTGAAACATGTGCAGCCCTTGCGCGCAGTACAATTGAAGCAATTTACTATCTGCACGTCATCAGTGGCCGCGTGAGCTGGCAGAATTCTTCCAATTCATAAGATTTCGCAAAACAATTCCCGACTGACCGGTTGACCTTAATTTTCGCCGTCATTGATCGTGACGAATTCAATTTCTCAAGCAGGCAAAAGGCAATTGAGCCAACTAGTTAAGATTTGTTGTCTTGTGCGGGAAATGCGATGAATGCGATGTCTGTGCGGGTTGATTTTGGGGTGCGCTGGTCAGTGAGACAATGTTTTCTCTAAGTGGAACATAAATTGTATAAGGTTTCTTTGGAAAACTTTCGAATAAGGAAAGGCAGAATTGTCTTGCTCGGATCAGCTGTCTGTCGATACGTATGTTAAACACATAGAGGTTAATGATTATTTTTTTTGCAGAAAAATGGAAATGTTTCAACTCTGACTTAATTTATTCTTGTATATAGAATAAGTTATTGTATTAGTGAATGGTTGTGAGTGAGAGTATCCGAATTGGCGTTAAATATACGTCGAATATTAAAGCTTTTGAAGCAATTCTACAATGCGGTACAAAAATCTACACTGAGATACGCGTACTTAGGTGTAATTGTGTATGTGTATGA
Source organism: Aedes koreicus (assembly GCA_024533555.2). Classification (NCBI taxonomy): domain Eukaryota; kingdom Metazoa; phylum Arthropoda; class Insecta; order Diptera; family Culicidae; genus Aedes; species Aedes koreicus. The sequence goes on from JAHHFK020002875.1 coordinate 18,051, forward strand.
TAGAAAGTGTTACATTGCCTAACTTGGTGAGTATGGTCTTACTCCTTAAATATAATTTATTCCGTTATCTAGCTAAACAGTTACCTTACGGAAAACATTTCTGCAGTAAATCCCGTCGCTTGTGAGTGTGTATGTATATTTACAGTCTAACAAGTGTGTTAAGCATTATTTTACATTCGAGTTCTCTACATCGTCAGTCGATTTTGGACATTCTATAAAACAGCTGCTGAAGGGAGTGGGAGTTACACATTTGGTGCGTCACATTTCTACACATTAATTATTGTTTCCAGTTTCCATTCTTGGTTTTATTTGCTGCTTTTTCATCTAAGCTAGAACGATAACGTCAATCATGGGAAACGAACGGGTGTGGCGGCTTGGTTATTTGGTTCAAAAACTATACATTTTTGAACAGCAACATTTTAATAAAAAAAACAAAAGTAATCATTTGGAAATCAGTATCATTGTGCTGAAAACTCATTCATTTTAATGTAGACCCATGTTGAAAATTCCTGTTTCGGAGGCAGTACTCACAACATATTTGTGTTCAATTACTTTTAACCTCACAGCACTTGTCAATGGCCGATGAATTCCGATAAATTTAATTATTATTTTTGCTGTCCACTTCTTTACATTTCAATTAATTATTCGCATCCACGGTTCATTCTGTCTCATTGTTTCAGTTTTTGCATCATCCATTGTGTGAGTACACTTCCACTGTTGATGAGTTTGTAAAACTTTAATGTTTCAAATGATTGCTTGCTATTGCAGGCTAATTAATCATTTCGAATTAATAAAAGAGCAAAATTGATCCATTTTTTCGCGCTTCATTCGAAACGTTATGATTTTTGCTTTGCCTTTTAATTACCGATACCAATGAGTAGGCTTTCGCAGAAAATTTAAAATACAGCCCACACCTCCCCCGTTTTCATTTATCATCTGCTTGTTGTTTCCATGGGAGTGCCAAATTATCGTTTTATTTTGATCCCGAAATAACTCCCTTTAATCTGCACCAGCCGAGCTGTCGTGGGTCATATTCGAATCCAAGCTGGCACAGTCGGAGTCCGGCTCCTGGTTGCCATTGTAATTGGCTGCTTCCTGCAGTCGCATAAGCATATTCAGCAGAGGATCCTGATTTTCGGAATTGGCTGGAGCACTCGCCTCCAAGCCCACATCGTCGGCAGTGATTTGCCTCAGTTGTGGCACCGTCGTTGGTCCAATGGGCCATGGGTACGTCTCTCGGACGAAGGTGCAAGGATCCACCCACGTTCCTCCACGGCGTCCGTACAATTGCACTCCTTCCCGAACGGCATCCATCAGATATGGGGCCAGATGGTAGTTCCAAACGTCGGTGAACCAACTTTGTGAATCTTGCAAATTCATCGGACAGGACAGGAACAGACGGGGTCCGATGGTGACATCGCTGGAATTGTGCGTTTCGAGGAAACTGTTGATGTGCTGCCAAACGGAGGGCAGCCACTTCAAAACCTTCTCCAGCTGGGGCTGGAGCGTCTGCGAGTGCAGCTCCATGTTGAACAATTTTCGCCGAAGATACCGGCCGAGGAAACCTTTGACCGGTTCCATGTGGTTGGCCGTCAGGACCTGAAATAAAAAAAGGGGAAGAGTTGCTTGTTCAGTGTATTGAGGCTATTTACTACATTTCAAGTTGAGGTAGGACTGTAATTGATCAATATTTCTTTTTTGTCTGAACTGAAAGCTTGAAACATCATTCGCAACCATCTGTACAATATTTTAAACACTATTAGTTTTCCAAAAAAAAAAAAGTTGATATGTTGTAGTGCAATCGGGGCGGTTGCTATTATGCTGAACGCTATTAGATTCGAATTGGTAAGTTGGCCGAAAACCATTATGCCGAATTAAGTAAGTAAATATTGAACATAATATGAAATCTTTGCTAATTAATTTTCCTTATTTAAACCACGAGCAGTTGAAGTCTTCTCATGAAACCTATGAACTTGCATTCCTTCTTTCAATCAAAGTCTTGCAGATCTTTCTGATTTCCAAATTTTAAATCTGCCTTGTGATCTCGCCCCGTCATCTGCTAACAGTTGAAGTAAGAACTTAAAGACTGTATTCGATGAAATTTGGACACACGCAATTGTTCGTAACTTTTTAGCGTGTGGGTAAAAATTATTGAAATTTTAACTGAATGTATTTCATTGTGTTGTGTCAATTGTGTAATGAGTTTCGTGAAAATCGGTCGAGTGATTTCAGTGATGGGTTCGAATGAAGAAATAGTGCGCCAACAAATTTTGGGCACTCACTTCGAAAACCCAAACGCTTCTCATCGATGGATCGGAAAACAGCTCGGAATCGCACATTCAACCGTATCTCATGTGATCAAAACGTTCAAGGACCGTAAGACAACCAAGCGGAAAAATGGTAGTGGCAAAAAACGTGGCACATCAAATCCGGAGAAGGCCAGGATGGTATTGAACCAATTTAAGCGTTATCCCAACATTTCGATCAGGGATGTTGCGAAAAAGGCGAAAGTTTCAGTTTGTTTTGTGCAGAAAACAATAAAACGTTCTGGATTACATGTGTACAAGGTCCAGAAGGCACCGAACCGGAGCGATAAACAGAACTCGGTGGCCAAAACTCGTGCAAGAAAACTGTACAGGGAGTGGCTCACAAAACCGTTCTGCATTGTGATGGACGATGAGACCTACATTAAAGCCGACACCAAACAAATGCCAGGACAGGAACACTACGTCGCCACCTCTAAGTTGGCCGTTCCGGAGAGTGTACGGAAGAAGAAACTGTCGAAATTCGCCAAAAAATTCCTTGTCTGGCAAGTGATCTGCGGATGTGGCAAAATGAGTCAGCCCTTCATCACCTCTGGGATCGTCAAGGACAAATCTACAAGGACGAATGCTTCCAAAAACGACTTCTGCCCTTCTTCAGATCTCACGATGGCCCGACACTGTTTTGGCCGGATTTGGCATCTTGCCACTATGCCCGGCTGGTACAAAGATAATAATGTAGTTTTTGTACCAACAGACGTCAACCCTCCAAGCACTCCGGAACTTCGCCCAATTGAAAAATGTTGGGCAATCATGAAGGCAAAGCTCGTTAAAACTCCAAAACTGATAGAAAACGAACTTGAACTAAAGAAAGTGTGGTTAAAAGTAAGTAAGCAAGTCGGTCCAATCATTGCCCAAAATTTGATGAAAGGGGTCAAGGGCAAAGGTGCGGGCATTTGGGTTGGGAGAAGAGGTTCAATAAACCAATGGTGTCAAAACTTAACCATTTAGTAGTACTTTATTTCCAGAAAGTTTGAAAAGAATCGGGCTCAAGGAAAATTTTTGGTGACCTATTTTGTGTGTCCAAATTTCATAGAATACAGTCTTTAATACGTGGATGAATTTCCTTTCTGAGGTATTCATTAGTTTAAAGACTAGAATCAGTGCCATCAGATAAAGTAATTATAGCATCAAAAACAATAATCAATCATTTTATGAAATGATAAATGAAACTGCTGATATTTATGTTGCTTTCATGGGATCCATGTTGTGTTCACAGCTTCAGCGCAAATACAACAAATGTAATTCCAATTTGTCTCCGCAGTATCAAACTGAAACGCGCTTCGGGGAGCTTTTTGTCGAGCGAAGTTACAGCAATGCGTGCATCGTCAAATGACAATACTTCTAGCAACACTGGCACACAAGTTTTGTTCGCCAACCACTGCTCGGATGGGGTGATGAAATCAAATCAATTTCAACGAAGTTGATTCACGGTCGTTTGAAGCAAGCTTGAATATCAATTGAAACGCTTTTGACGGTGGCTAGATCGCAAATGAATTTAACCTTACTCACGTTTGACAGGAAGTGAATTGGGAGTGAATCGGTGAAAGTAAGATTCATTCACTGCACGAAAGCTAATTAAAGTGGAGTGAAATGAATACAAAAGCGATTCATTTTCATTGTAATGCTTCGACGATGTAGGGCCCTGCTCATAAGCCGCCATGTAATCTCATCGCGGCGATTTCGCTGCAACGGTGGCAAAAAAAAAAAGCTGCAGTTTGGGAAGGCCTTTAAGCTGATGGTGCTCTAAGAACGGAAGCTCACCATTTAGACATTTGGTCCTACCTGGTAAAGTGCAACAGTCAACAGTGCATCAGTTTGTGTATATCATCAGATAATCAGATTTCAAACCAGCTTCACCACAGCAGCAGGCAAACGTGCTACGTGCTGCTAGTCGACCAAACAGGCAAGGTTGTTGACGCCGGCGGTTAAGTAGAATTGAATAGTTCTTCAAGCCGAATGAATAGCTATTGCTGTGAAATTTTGCATCGGAACGTGTGTGCTTTAATAAGTTTAAGTTTTTTTTTCTTCCTCTTTTCATTTTGCATGGTATTTGCAACACTTTTTTATTATCATCATATTTATTATTTGTTTTTGTTTTTGTGATTGTGATTTCTGTAACGCATAATTATGACCTCTACGGAGGACATCTGTCCTCGAAAGGACCATGGATTGTGTTTTTTCGGCCCAAAGATAAACCGTTGAAAACTCTCGACATTTCGAGAGAATCGCTGCGTAAATATCCTGGTGTCTTAATTCACAAAGAGAGAATTAATAGACTGCGTATAGAAACGCCAAATTTTGAAATACACTGCTCGAAAAAGTAGCGTGAATTTCTGTTCAATATCATGCACATAAATGGAGCGTCACAATACGTACAAGTTAACATTATAAATCGTGTAAAGTTCTGGGACATTCCATTCATTTCGGAAAATCTTGTTTACAAAAGCTCGTCTTCATTACAAAAATTTCATGCAAGTTGCAACTTCGTGTGGAAGGAGAGACAATTTTACATGCTCTGATATTTACATCACAATGAAAATTTAGATTTTTTTTCTGTGTAGCTTATAAGATTGCTGACCAAGAAAATTTTAATATCGAACATTGTGTATATGTCCCTTCGCGAGATATGGAGGCCGATGGCGTTGTCTCCGATGCGAGTCTAACTGTTGAGGACTTGAAACGAGCCTCTGGTTGCTTCAAAAACTCTAAAGTTACTCGAGAGCTTGTAACTATACTGGATGTAAAGCAACTACATTCAACATCGTTGCAAGACGAAAAAAAAGTTTATCAACGTTCAGACTCCTTCCGGGTGACCTTCACCGTTCCATCACTGGACGCTCCAGGCAGACGTATGCAGAAATGCTTAAGGGGCTGTTCATAAACCACGTAGACAATTTAGGGGGGGGGGGGGGCGGTGGCTAGGTCCAAAAAGTCTACGTTTGTCAAAGATGGGGGAGGGGGGGGGGGGGGGGGGTATACCAAAAGTCTACGTAGACCTTTGTTTTTTTTTACACTTTCATACACTTCGACGTTAAACTCGAAAGATACAAAAAGAGACAGTAATTACACGGCCATCCATTTTAACTCAGTTTTGAGTCGTTTTTGACTCACTTGCATCAAAAGTGGAGTCACTCAAATCTGAGTCAATGTAACAGGGATAGACAAGTCTACAAATCAAAAACATCCATCTGGTTTGAGTCCAAGTTTTTGATTTGTCGACTTGTCAATCCCAGTTACATTCACTCAAATTTAAGTGACTCCATTTTTGACGAAAGTGAGTCAAAACTGATTTTAAGTGGCTGGCCGTGTAGAGCGTGTTGGTTGTGTTTCTTTTTTTTTCTTTTAAACAATATCGAGAGAGCGAATGCAAGGCACCAACTCAATAGTAAGCTTATGATGTCAACCATTTAGTATTTTCATTTATACGTGGATGAGATGACATTTGATAGTTGACATGCTCCCATTTGACATACATTTAGAAGAGGGGCTTAGTTATATCCGGTTGTGATTACCTGTCAAACACTGAAGTTACGGAAAAAGACGTGTTCAAGCAATGCTTTAGCGCATAATGGGAAAAAGCAGAAAATACCTAAAGAGGCCTGAGAAGACGTCATCTCCGTAAATAAGCGTCTAATCGCTTAAAGAGGGGGTTTAAAATCGTCGATTTTCGAAAACCCGGTTTTGGTCCAAAAAAGTTTACCAAAACCTTAGGGCTTCAAATGGTGAGTTGACAACTTCGAAGGAGGGTGCGACCGACCTCTCGTCCTCAAAAGTTCCTTCCTCACGCCTCCACGAGTCATATGATCACAAAAGACTGCCAGCTGAAACATGGAGACGCTGGTTGGCGTAGCCTGGGCAATGTTGTCAATCTGACAATAGCGAAGTGAGGGGGTGCGAACGAAGATCTTATACCTTTAAATCATATTGTATATTTCCCATTCTCATTTGATCAATAATTTCAGCACGCTTTGGAATCATTTTTGCATTCCAAAACCACGTAAGTGCCGGGAGCAACACGACAGGCATCGAAGGCTAAATTTGTTTTTCAGCATTTCAGCATTACATTTAATTTAAAATTGCACTTCTGAATTTCAACTATAAACTGGCATGTGCTTATAAGCAATGCAAGATTATATTTTAATATTGTGTATGTGGTATTATGGTAAGATAAGCCATTTATTTCAGGATTCATCAAACCGGACTCTTCGTTCACTCCAATTGCTATATTTGAAATATTACTAGAACAGTATAAAGAAAAAATATTACAACATGTCTTATAAAACAATATCTTTTATTGAAATTTTATCTTTGATATTTGGAATGATCTATTCTGTTTTCAGCTTTTCCAGGACAAAAAGGATATTAATACATATCTAATTTTTATTAATTTTTCAGTAACAATCCATTGATAGTATCATTCAAGTTTGAAATTTGAATAAATTGGCATGTTTGTTAATAATGATATCCTAATATTTTGTGTACAAAATATACTAAATATTAAATAACATATAACGGGGAAAGGGAGGGACCATCAGGGCACCCAAGTAAAACGATTTGGATAGGGAGCATGGGACTGCCTCCTCCCTATTGTTAACATTTCGCGGAACGAGGGCGGGCTCTTCGACCCCACCTATTGAGTTTATTCTGTCAATCGAGGACTCGATTCTAGCGCTGTGAGTGTAAACTTGCTTTTGGAAGGAGATTCTCTTCCCTATATTCGCGGGTTTTGCGTAAGTGTCTCTGCTTACGGGCCCGCACAAACGTTTTTG